>JANBOH010000070.1:0-58286 GCA_027478445.1 Coemansia asiatica
CGCACATGGATGCTAAAGTCATGCAGGACCTGGACATCGGGTCTGGTCGGGTATCTGAAATTGACATTAGTGAGCTCGATCTCTCCCTGGATGTCTGCTGCTGACAAGCCCGTTTCTGTGTCGACAGGGTCGATAGGCGACTGGCGGTTAATAATCTGATACACCTTGACAGCTGCACCTCTAGCACTGGATACTGCAGAGATGCTCGGGGCTGTACTGCTCAGAGAAAATCCAGCAGTAATAAGACAGAAAAACACATTGAGTACAGCTTCAGGCTTCATCTTGCCCTCGCGCGCAAGCTTGCCTCCATACCAAAAGCCCAGGGCATAGACACTAAAGAAGTTAAACATCATAAAGCCCATACAGGCACCCACGATTAGCGACTTTTTCAGACCCTTACTACGCGCTTTAATTATCTTCTTGTTGTAGCGCTCCAATTCGCGGTCCTGGCCTCCAAATGCCATTACAGTCTTGATTGACGACAAAACTTCGTCGGCTACACCACCAGCCTCTGCATATCCGTCCTGGCCACCAGATGTGTTTTCGGCGATAAGAACGCCCAAAAGACTTGCAGAGCCAATAAGCACTGGTAACACAGAGAGCATCACCAGCGTCAGGCGCCATCCCTTGAAAAACGCGATGATAATACCAGTGATAAATGTCGTCAGAAACTGAATGACAAAGCTTAGTTTTTCTCCAGTGCCCTCTTGAATCAAGTTTACATCTCCAGATATGCGCGTTGTCAGCTCGCCGGTAGACAGACCATCAAACCAGCCCACTTCTTGGCGCAGAATAGCAATGTAAAACTTTTCACGCAGTCTCTTTCCAATTCTCTCTGAAGATATACTCCAGGTCAGCTTTTGAATAGACGAGACAAGCCACATGGCCATACCTAAAGCAAAGAAATACCAGCAGTACTTGCGCGTCTCATGGTCCAGGTAATCGCGCGCCTTCTGGTTATTTCCAATGTCAAAGTTGTAAAATAAAAGCCTGCCAGCCAACTCGGAAAAGACTATTGTCATTAGAGGCATTGCTACGCCAGCAGCACAAGCAGCTACCGTACCAATAATCATCAGCAGCTTGTCCAGTTTATCCGAGAACCTGAAAAGTTGGATAAGTGAAACTAATTGGATTTTTTCCTTCTTGGACTTGGGCTTCTTAGCGCTGTTCTTTTTACCAAACAGCTTAAATCTCGATTGCTTCGGTGCATTGGAAGAGGAAGCAGAAGAAGTTGATGAAGCATTAGCTGTGGATTGATTCTTTTCAACATCAATGCTGAGCTCCTTGGTAGCCATTGTGTCAGCCACACCTACGTGCTTATCTTCTATCATCTAAAAAAATAAGAAAAGTTATTAACGTTGATTTAGTATATATATATATACACATGTATGTATTGGTAGTATATTTTAAATAACTAGACGATATAGAACACATTCATAACAAATATTTTACATTTTGCTTTATAATTATTTTTTAAATAAAAATTAAAAGAAGCAAACTTGCGGCAAGGTATCATAGTCAAATACAATTCCAACTTACACCAATAGATAAATAACCAAAAAGGCAAGGTTTTTAAAACTAAAAATAATCCAATAACTAGAAAATGCAAATTTTTTCAAAAGAATCTATTTTAATTAAAGCTAAAAAAGAAAAACTGCAAAAACGTCATTTATACAATTTCAACATGTTAGAAGAACTTGCTTTTTGGTTGGGGATACAATAAGTTTTGGCCAAAATCATATAATTTGGAAAAACGAAACGAAAATAAAAATTGACAAGAAACCCGTGTAGAAAAAATTATTGACAAGTAATAGAATTACACTACGGCCAAATCCCTTATAAAAATCCACAAGTATGAAATAATTTATGTTCAGATGGATCATACATAGAAAAAATGCATAAAAAAGGAATTAGTTAGTTTATTGTTCTTTAATATCGCCAAATTTAACTCTGAGCAAATGAATGAAATAAAATAAAAGAACGACAAATACAAATAGTTAACAATATATGTACTTACCCTCCGCACCTAGTAGCCTCTAACTACATTCCTTAGAGGTGTTATAGAAGAGAACAGGCAATTTTTTATAGAATTTCTGGCCAGCTAAACCTTTCACCGAAAAACAGTCTTTGGAAGACTAAATATCACATAAAAACACAATAGAATATTGTTTTTTTACTGACTATGTTTTAAGCATTGATTTTCCCCAATTATCGTTGCCATAGTGTATTTAGTAAATAGAATACTAATTATAATTTACATTTTGCCAATTGCAAAGTGGACATAGATATCACCTTTTATGATTTATTTTTTGGATTCCAACAATACACAGTTTTTATAAAGACAATTGCCAGTACTAAAAAATTTTGAAAGATTTTTTTTACATAAAACAACATTTTTTACTTTAAAAACTGGATATATTTATACACCACAACCTAGAATTTTACAATGTGATGATAAATGTAAAAAAACTCATAAAATCCATTCCTAGACGTGGCCATGTTTTATGGCTGTTGAGAAAAAACGAATATATGGAAAATAAATATAGCCATGATGGCTATTTGAGATAGGGCAGTTTTGTGAATAAAGAGAATCAACTTTATTTTTTTTTTTTTACTTAGCATATTCAATTGAGAAGCAAGTCTATGGAATGTCACAGATAAATCAGCAAACGAGCCAGATTTTCTTCATTATTTTTATCGGATAAAAAACACAAATTGCAGTTTTTTTAGTCAAGTTTAAAAATATAAAATATAAAAGTGTAAAAAAGTCATCAAATGTCTTTCTTTTGTTTTTAAGGATTTTTTGTATAAGAATTTAATTCTCGGCTCCTTTTCCTTTTTGGGAACTGGCATCCCTTTGCCCTTGACACAAAATTGCGCCCACTCTGTCGCCCAAACACGCAAACACGCATATAGCCAGCCCTACATTTTGTGTTCAATTCAAGGTCGTGTGGTTGAAAAAAAAACCTAAAAAGGCTTAACAATGTCGCTATAATATTGCCTGTTTTATAGCCTGAGCTATAACTACATGCGCGACTGTCATTTTATAATAATTGGTGCTTTTATTATGGTTGTAATTAATCTAAAGTTTAAGCGATTATAAAAGGCAGGAATGATTGTTCGCTTTGAAATTAAACCAACAACAATGTGGCTTTCTGCAGCAAACACAAAAAAATCATAAATTATTTTGTCAATATTACAATATATTTAAATTGCTCGATAAAAAATAAACAAAGAAAAAGAGGGGGTGCAGATGGCGATGCTTGAAGCAAGCTGGCATTAAAAAATGCACAAACAAACAAACACATACATGCAAATAACCAGCAGCAGCGTTCAAGGCAGTAAATCCAATAACGAGAGCGTTTGCAAAAGGTAGAGTGCGCTGGGCTTGTTGTTGATGTTATTATCGTGTCTAACGCAAACGAGCACCACAACCATGTAGAAACATAAATCAAAATACCGTATGCTTGACAGGCAGATAAGGGGGATGACATATTAAGACACGCCAGCGTGTGGCATGTCAGGGATGCATGCCTGACCACAAAAGGGGACCATGGCGGTCAGGTATACGGAAAAGGAACCAGCATTGGCGCACCCCTCCCCCGTTTATTTCATAGCGCATGGCAACAAGCAGCCTTTTTTTTTTTGCTCGGCAACTCCCTATATTTCGTGATGTATTCCCAGCATCATTAGGTTTCACGGGTAGCAAGAGCTATATCGATCACAGGCCATTGCTGCTGGCACAAAAGACAAAAAAAAGCTTTTGTTTTCGGTACCTTTATTTGACCGCCTCTTTTATTTTTCAAATTCTTTCTGTCTTTATGACTTTTTTGTTCCTTGAGATAATATAAAAAGCGCTTGTTTTGCGCACAAACATCAGCGATTCAGTTTTACAAAAAGCACATACTAAAAAAAATCCAAATTACATATTTATTTCCTTCCCTTTCCCAGTATTACTAACGGCTGCCTTTTTTTTCCTAATTACCTATATCTTTTTTAATTGAAACGAACTTTTTGACATATTTGTATTTCACTGTTACATTTTTAACACTTATCTAATAAAGCGTCGTTGTTATTTTTTCCTTTTTTCATTTATTTTACTCGTAGAGTCATCATGAGTGCCCTTGCCTTGAAAAGACGCTCACACCACAGCCAGCAGCAGGTGCGCAAATGCGATATCCGCATGCTGGACAGCAGAAGCAGCACCAGCGCCAGCAGCAGAAGAGCCAGCAGCTTTGACTCTTTCCAGGCAGCGCAGAGCACAGGAAGCGGCGATGAGCAAGATATATGCTACCAGCGGCTAACCGGGTGGCTGAACATTGTGCAGAACTACCAGGAGTATTTCAAAAGCATGGCTGCTGCCGAGCTGGATCTGGCCACGGTCTACGCGCGAATCGGCGATATTCTCAAGGTCCCTTTTCACGAAGGCGCATTGTTTCTGCCGCCAGAGAGCGCCAGCAGCGGCGTGCAGGCCATGGCGTGGCGGCTCAAAGAATTCCAGCAGCTGATGGTCGAAAACCACTGCGCGATCAGCCATGCTGTTCGCGAAAGTGCCATGGCCGAGCTAAACTCGCTTCACGAAGAAGTTGATGTCCTAATGAAATCCTATGTGGATGCCGTGCGGCCCATGTTTGACGAGCTGCAAAAGTGTCGCTCAAGCGTCGAGCAGCGGACGCAGGCATTGGCTGCAGCCATCGCTGATCCCAACTCGGCAAAGGACCCGTTTATCATAAGCCTTGAGGTCGAGGCCCTGCTTCGAAAGCGCGCTGAGCTTGAAAAGCGGCTTGGGGCTCAGATGGCAGCTCAGACATCGGTGCTGGCAAGTGCCGAGCCCGGTCTGGCCCGACGCATAGCAGCTGTTGTCGACTCTTACATCGGGGTTGTCAGCGACAGGCACAGGCGCTTGCGCGTGGCAGCCAAGCGCGACAGCAAGATGCTCAGGCATGTCGATGGCAGCTGTGAATGGGCGGCCTTTGCTGACCAGTACAAGCAAGCGCTCTCTGTATATGGCCAAGAAAGGTGTACTTCGCAGGAGTATCCTGGCTGTGGCTCTGAGAGCATCAGTGTCCTGCGTCAGGGTGTCATGGCCCTGCGCGAGGCCGGCCCTCTGTTCCGCAGCACATGGCAGTCCAAGTACGGTGTGCTGACCACGCGAGGCTTCTTTCATGTGTTTAGGTCGCAGGGCGACGTGGTCAAGGGCGCGCCTGAGACCTCGGTTTATCTGCCGCGTGCGCGCATAATAGTCAGCGCAAACACGCTTCAGCTCAGCGCTGGATCCAAGTTCAGTCGCTGCCGTATCATCATCCAGGACGCGCCGCCAAGTCTCGACAACTGGAGAGTGCTTATGGAGAGCACATGCAGCCATTCACTGGCTGTCTCCTCTGGTCTGGCCACGCCTCCAGATTCGAGCGCCGACGAGTCATCGCCATGCTCATCGCCGATCAACATGCGTGCTCTGGCCAGAAAATCGGCAATTTCCAAGGCAAGCAAGAGGCAGTCGCTTGCAGTCGAATCTGCTATGCTGGAAACTCCTACGCGTCGCGGACGCCCGTTCTCTGCAGACGTATCGATGCTGGAGCAGCCATCGCTTCGCGGCTTCCAGTTTACGCCTACCCACGTTTCACACTCGACGCCTGCTAATCAGTCGTCTCCATTCAATATCTATATGCGTCCGCTGGACTCGACGCCTTTCCAGCTAACTCGACCCATCTCTACTTCCTCTGTACCTGCCCCTGCTGTCGTTGATTCTGTTGCTGCGGTCGATGTGGATATGAGCGTCGGTGCCTTTGACGATGCGAGCTATGAGCCATATTCGCCGGGATTCTCGTCGCAGCAGAGCCCGCTTCCCGACTCACAGGCGTCTTCTTCGGGCTCTTCGGGGCAGATTGCTGCTACGGCATCGCTGCTGAGCCGGTCGATCTCGCAAGACACAGAGTCTGGGCCGCTCTCGGGACTGCCAAAGCCAGCGTCCATTGCCGGCCACGCAATGCGGTTCGAGTCGCTAGCAAACGGATTCCGCCAAAGGCGAGCAGACTTTAGCGCCGATATCTGGCACTCTGACGTCCTTCGCATTCCCGATCCGACGGCGCAGACCAAGCAGCGGCCGCGCTCGCTGCTGGACGACAACACGGCATCGTCGGCTGGGCTGCTGGATCCGACAAACCCCTATCTGGGCGACTTTTTTGCACGGCGCAATCTGCGTGGCACGCGTTCCAGCACGGCCAGCTCAGCGCTGCAAACGACGCTTTGGCGGACAAGCTCATCTGCATACTCGCAATCCAGCGCGCCATCAGCACCCTCTCCACCGCCGCCGATGCGGATGGCTGTTGGACCATGCAGGTCCTCGCCATACAATTCGCACGAATCGATTCCAGAGTAAAGTTTTTTTCTAACATAAATAAAATATTTGTGCGTCGTGTCAGTGTGACGTTATTTGTCGGTATATTTTTTTTCTCGGACAATCGGTGCTGACTCACAATTATATTTTTGTCTGATCTTTTGAGTCTGGGCCTGTTGCACTTAGAGAGAGAGAGAGAGAGAGAGAGATTTTTCGATGCTTTAAATTGAGAAACGAAAACTTTATCTAACGCGGCCCTTTTTTTTTGCTTTCTTCGTCTTTAATCTTTTTTATCTCTCTTTAAACTGACATTGCTTTTTTTATTTGCCGATGTCTGGCCAAAAGTAAGCGAATAAAAACGTGCCTATATTTCTTTGCGTTGCTGCAGCTTGGTCTTCGTCTTGGAGCGCGTATCAAAAAGTACCGTCCAGCTAAAATAAGGCCTATATATTTTTGTGTCTTGCTCTGCTTTATCGCTTTTAAGAATAGGTCTATCCTCCTGCTCGGTTCGGGCTTTGTCGCTGAGCCATGCCTCGAATACCTGATGCGCAGCGGAAACAACGTCGTTACTGTTGCCTGCCGGCGTGTCGAGAAGGCCCAGGAGCTTGCCGTTAAGTACGCTGGTACCAAGGCCATCAGCCTGGACGTCGAGGACGACGCTGCTCTGGACGCGGCTGTTGCTGGCCACGATCTGACCATCAGCTTGATCCCGTACACGCAGCATGCGCGCGTGATGAAGTCGGCGATCAAGGCAAAGAAGCATGTCGTGACCACCAGCTACATCTCGCCTGCTATGGAGGAGCTGGACCAGGCTGCCAAGGAGGCTGGCATCATCTGCATGAACGAGATCGGCCTTGATCCTGGAATCGATCACCTGTATGCGCTCAAGATCATCAACGAGGTCCACGCTGAGGGCGGCAAGATCACGTCTTTTGAGTCGTTCTGCGGCGGTCTGCCCGCACCCGAGGATAGCAACAACCCGCTGGGCTACAAGTTCAGCTGGTCGGCGCGTGGCGTGCTGCTTGCGCTGCGCAACAACGCGCGGTACTGGCAGGACGGCAAGCTGGTCGAGATCCAGGGCAAGGACCTGATGGACTCTGCTCGCCCCATCTACATCTACCCCGCTTTTGCCACTGTTGGCTACGGAAACCGCGACTCGAGCCACTACCGCGAGCGCTACAACATCCCGCACGCGCAGACCTGCGTCCGCGGCACCATGCGCTACCAGGGTTTCCCCGAGTTTGCCAAGACGCTGGTCAACATGGGTTTCCTGGACGACACCCCGCAGCAGCTCCTGTCTACGGCCAATGCCGAGCCGCTCCCCTGGAACAAGGTTACGGCGCAGCTTCTGGGCAGCGCCTCTGATTCGCCCAGCAGCCTGCTGGAGGCGATCGAGGCCAAGATCGATACTCAGGATCCCGAGGCGCGCAAGCGTGTGATGCACGGCGTCAAGTGGCTGGGCATCACCTCGCCCGAAGTGCTGGCTTCCAAGCGCGGCACGTACTTGGACGTCCTGTGCGCGCGTCTCGAGGATCTGATGATGTACGGCGAGGGCGAGCGCGACATGATCCTTTTGCAGCACAAGTTCGAGGTCGAGAACAAGGACGGCTCCAACAACACGCGCACCTCGGTGACGCTGATGTACGGCGAGCCCAACGGCTTCACTGCGATGGCCAAGACCGTCGGTGTTCCCTGCGGCATTGCTACCCAGCTGATCCTGGACGGCAAGATCACCAAGACCGGCGTGATCGCGCCAATGACACCCGAGGTCTACCAGCCGATTCTGGACCTGCTGCCATCCGAGGGCATCAACGCTGTCGAGGAGACCATCTAGGCTAATAAAATGATCATATCAGCCTTTTTATGCCTCAATAAAGTTTTGGTAATTGCAAAGCCGCATGCTGCCCTATGCTTTCTCATTTAGTAACTCCAATTCCATTGAATCTACATTTTTATTTTTATTTCATTCCTCTCATACCTTGAATTTCTCTTTATTCCCAGTTTTAATCAAGACCGGCTTCTCTTGGAAACTGCAGCTAGCTCTCGTTCAATACACCTATACACATTTACATGGCGTCGCTGCTGCGTGAATCGCATCCGCTGACGCTCAAGGTAATGCGGCTGTCGAAGCCATCGCTGGCCGACACGCAGGTTCTGCCAGTAGACAGCGCCGACTCGGTTCTATCCCAGGCACTGCGCGACATTGAGCAGAACAACCCTACGCAAAGCGGCGCAGTGTTCAGCAGCGACGTGCAAGCGAGCGAGGGCATGGCGGTGCTAGACGCGCTGCCATTGTCAGAGACACTGGTGCTGCCTCGTGCGTTCGGCACGATGTATCTTGGAGAGACGTTTGGCGCTCACCTGTGCATCTGCAACGAGAGCACTCTGGCAGTGCGCGAGATCCTGGTGCAGATATCGATGCAGACCACGACGCAGCAGGTGCCGCTAGTCGATACGGGCGACGCAGGCAGGCAGCTCGCAGCTGGGCAGCCACTGAATCTGCAGGTGGTTCACGAGATCAAGGAATTGGGCGCGCATGTCCTGGCATGCTCGATAACGTATTTGTCTGCGCAGGGCGAAAGGCGAACTCTGCAAAAGTCGTTCAAGTTCCAGGTGGCCAATCCGCTGGTGGTCAAGACCAAGGTCAACCATCTGGCGCGCGACGTGCTGCTTGAGGTGCAGGTGCACAACGCGACGCCAGCGGCGATGGCGCTGGAGCGACTGCGGTTTGACCCGGCTGCGCCGTTTGTCTCGGAGGACCTGAACACGACGGCCGAGGGCGCGCCAGTGTGGGGCACGCGTGCGGGGTTTATGCAGCCTGGCGATGTGCGGCAGTATCTGTACCGTCTGCGTCCGCAGGTCGATTCCGAGAGCATGTCGGTCGAGCAGGAGCGAGCCGTGCAGTATGCGACTGCGCTGGGAAAGCTGGACATTGTGTGGCGAGGTGCCTTTGGCAGCGTGGGTCGTCTGCAGACGTCGCAGCTGCTGCGCAAGTCGCCAGGCATGTTTTTGATCGAGATCGAGAGCGCGCGTGTGCTGGACGGACGCGTGGTTGTTGAGGAGCCGCTTGTGGCTCGTGTACGTGTGCGCAACGTGTCTGAGCAGCAAATGACCGTTGTTGCCACTGTCAACGCACACAAGCATCCGATGGTTGTAGTTTGCGGCCCTGCTCAGCACGCGCTGGGCGAGCTCGAAGTCGGTGAGTCGGCAGAGTTCGATCTGCAGCTGCTGGCGCTGGCGCCTGGTGTGCAGCGCGTCGGTGCGGTTGTGCTTGTCGACTCTATCAGTGGCTACACGCGTGAGGTCGACCATCTTCTCGATGTCAATGTGCACAGCAACTAAGCAAGCAAGCAAGCAAGCAAGCAAGCATTATGGCCGTATCAAGCAAGGCTTTTTCTGGGGTCTTTGTTTTTGCCATGGGAAACTGCTGTTGGGCATGCTGTGACACTGAGTTAGCACACACATATATATATATATATATTTTTTTTTTCATTATATCCTCTTCCCCGCATACAATGAACTCTCTTTTTCTTCTTTTTCTTCTTTTTCTTCTTCCTCTGGCTGTATTATTTATTCTGTTATCATCACGCTTCTTTTTTATATAAACTAAAATGGGTACTTTCAGACAGGCACTAAGCGACTCGGACATAGAGTGGATCCACAAGCAAAAGGTGTATTTTGTCAGCACCGCGCCGCTGAACAAAGGCGGCCATGTCAATGCGTCACCCAAGGGCTACGACACTCTACGCGTTCTCAACGGCAACCGTATAGTTTTTCTCGACGGCCGAGGCAGCGGCTGCGAAACCATCTCGCATCTACGCGAAAACGGCCGTATTACAGTGATGCTGTGTGCCTTTGAAGGGTCGCCACGCATCATGCGTCTGTTTGGAACCGGCACGGTCTATGAGCCCGGAACATCAGAGTTCGACAGCCTGTTTTCCGAGCACTACGCCAGCGAGTGGGGCAGCGCTGAGAAGCTTAAGCTTGTGCGCACGATAATCGATATCAAGGTTCATCTCGTTGGCCAGTCGTGTGGGTTTGCTGTTCCGCTTATGAACTTTGAGAGCGAGCGTAAGACGCTTGTTAACTCATACAAAAGCGAGACAGAAGAGGTGATTGCAAAGAAATGCAATCGCGACAACTCGTTCAGCATCGATGGCATTCCGAGCTTTATCAAGGGCACATCTGGCACGAAGACTAAGGCAAAGATCAAGCACGGCCTTGTCTCTGCCACTGGCACTCTGCTGCCGTGGGTTGGCGGCGCTGCTCTGGGCGCGGCTATTGCTCTAGCAGCAGTCAGAAGCGTGTTCAAATGAAGGGAGATACCAATTTTATACGCAAGTAGATCGACTTTTTTCAAAGAGCATGTCTGCCTGCCTTATTGGCTGATAACGTCACAAATCTCTTTTTTCTATTTTATAACTTGGCAGGGTTTTTTCAATGAATTTCAATTTCGCACGTGGCCCTGCATCATCAAGCATCTCGTCATTTTGCAAAAGTAGTTTTTTTAGTGCTTTACAAGAATGGATTGTTTGTTCCAAAGCAGCTCTGGTTTGTTTGTTTTTAGAGCTGTGAACCAGCGCGATCGGGAGAGGAAGAATGGCTTGGCTAGAGAGCGAGTGTAGATGCAGAGTTTTTGGTTTGCAAACAGCCAGAATGTCCATGCTGTTTTTCCATTCTCTTTCTTTTTTCATCTTTTTTGTTTATGCCAGACACATTTTTTATCTGTCTCCACTCAGTATTCCGCTTATCTGTCACTTCCTCTTTTCACGCATATTTCTTTGTTGTGCTGCCCGACACTTCTTTTCATTGTTTTTTTCTTCCTTTAACGACAAACAAAATTTATATTCATTATTGCTTACGAAAAAAAGCACTAAACTCGGTTTTCATTGCTCTAATTTTTTCCCTTATAAACTCTCCCGTGTGCCATGAACAAAACCATCGACGCAGTGTCGATCCGCAGAGACTACATAGACGGCCAGAACGCAACTGTTATTAGCGGTTCACACAGAAAGCTGGGCGGCAAGGACTCATCAGAGACGCTGCGCAGACACAGCCCAAAAATGCACAGCGGGCGCAAGACAGCGAGCGAAAAGAGGGCCAGACAGCGTCCTGGAGCGTCGTATCTGCAGGCGCAGGTGGTGCACTACAAGCCGCGGGTGTCAGTGCTGGACAAAGAGCTGACGACGGTGAGCTACCACGGGCTGGTCAACTTTCTGCTTCTGCTGCTGTCGGCCACGCTTGTTCGGCTGGCGATCGAAAACTACATGAAATACGGCATTTTGGTCAGCATCCCCGGAGCTGGCGTGTCGCGCAGAGACTGGGCTGCGATGCTGGCGGGACTGGCAGCCGTTGCGGCTTCTTTCTTTGCAGCGCT
Source organism: Coemansia asiatica (assembly GCA_027478445.1). Classification (NCBI taxonomy): domain Eukaryota; kingdom Fungi; phylum Kickxellomycota; class Kickxellomycetes; order Kickxellales; family Kickxellaceae; genus Coemansia; species Coemansia asiatica. The sequence goes on from JANBOH010000070.1 coordinate 11,715, forward strand.
TGCCATCGAAAAGCAGGCGGTGCCCAGGAAACAACAGCGAGTGAGCAGCAGCAGATGCAAAGCGGCGTCTGTTGGCGGCAGCGCGTTGGCGCAGGTCGGCGTGGACGCGGGAGACAAGCTGACAGCAGCGATGCATCTGGGCAACCTGTGCTTTGTGCTTGTAGCGCCCTCGTGCATCACGTACTTTGGCATTTTCCAGCCAGCGCTGGGCACGATGGTGATGATGTGTGCGTGCATCATGTTTCTCAAGCTGTACTCGCTGGCCGCGACTAACTTTGACCTGCGCAGAGCGTATCGGCTGCAGGACAAGCGGCTTGATCGCGACCCGCTGCGACTGGCGGCCATCGAGCGCGGCCACCTGGCGATCGGGGGCGCTAGCTCGTCTCCCGATCCCAGTGATCGTGCTGGTGCTGGTGCTGGCAGCGACACCGACGTCTGCAGCGAGAGCAGCGAGGATGAAGACGAAGTTGCGGACGATCTGGTCGGGTCCACTGCGGGCAACAGCCAAGAGGCGGCCCTGACCAGCACAGCGTCCATGCCCAGCATGAAAAACAGCTTTTCGCTCACTGCGCGGGCGCTGGCAGACATCCCAGTGGCAGGCGACGACCGCATCGACGCAAAGGCCGACGCCCTGCCTCGCCCACGCATCCGCAGACGCGCCGCGATCTCAGCAGCCAACGTCCTCAAGCTTGTCGCCGACAGCTCTGAATCAGCGACGCCGCCGCCTCAACAGGCTGATCCATCTGCTGCAGGGAGCAACGCGTCTGCCAACACCACGCACCCGGGCTTTGATGTCGCGGTGCCAGAGACAGCGGCTGACGGCAGCCGCGCAATCAGCTACGCGGTGGCATATCCAGACAATGTGACGCTGCGCAACTTTGGGTACTTCTGGCTGGCGCCGACGCTGTGCTACCAGCCGTCGTACCCGCGCATGGCCGGGCCCATAAGCAAGTCGTTTGTGGCCAAGCGCGTATCTGAGCTGGTGATCATCTGCGTGACAATGTACGTGATTATCCAGCAGTACGCGGTGCCGACGCTGGTGGGGTCGGTCAAGGCCATCGACACGCGCAACGGCTTCTGGCTGTCTGAGCGCGTGCTGAAGCTGTCGGTGATCAGCGCGACGATCTGGTTCCTTGGGTTCTACGCGCTGTTCCACGCGGGGCTCAACGCGCTGGCAGAGGTGCTGCGGTTTGCCGACCGCGCGTTCTACCTGGACTGGTGGAACTCTGTTGATCTGGCCGCGTACTGGCGCGAGTGGAACCTTCCGATCCACTACTTCTGCAAGCGCCACATCATGGTGCCGCTGATCTCGGCGCCGCTGAACCTGCCAGTGGGCGCCGGCGTCGGAGTGACGTTTCTGTTTTCTGCGGTGATGCACGAGCTGCTTTTCGGCATCCCGACGCACTGCCTCAAGGGCTACTCGTTTGTCGGCATGATGGCGCAGATTCCGCTGATCCAGCTCACCCAGTGGCTGGTGCGGTGGCGCGGCTCCGACTCTGGCCTGGGCAACGCCGTCTTCTGGATCTCGTTCTGCATCGTGGGCCAGCCGCTGGGCGTCGTGCAGTACTACTACACCTGGGTCAAGAACAATCCGTAGCTCTTATGTTTTATTTTTAGTGGGCTGAATTTATTTTTGATGTGCATTTACCGCAGCTTGTCGATCTGATGGCCGATGAACCATTTTAGGCTGCAGAAGCAGGTTTTTTCAATAAATAGATTTCGGCGGAAAGCGTGTATACTTGCGTCTATAGAGAATGCCTTGTATTTTTCTTCTGGAATTCTGCTGCCTTAGAGAACGTTCTTCTGCGTGTTCCTGCCTTTAAGACGAAAACAAACAGAGCAGCCTCCCTGGGCGCGATCACTGAACACGCAGTAGCTAAATCAGGCCAGGATAAGCCGAGCTGAAAACTGAGCTGAACTGAGCTGAACTGAGCTGTGCTGCATAAAAAGAAAGCCCTCCAGGAGTCCCTGCGCATCTGAGAAATGCCTTTGACAAAAAAAAAGCGCTGCATCTAAGCAACCGTGAAAACGAATTTGTCAAAAACAACAAACAGGGCTCAGGCGCTGCATCTATGCGAAGACATGTCCAGTTTGGACCGCAGCAAAAAAAATCAAGCCGAAAAGGCCCATCTCGATGACAGCGTCCTGGGCTCTGGCCCAGCGACGGGCTGCTTCTTGCAGCAGCAATAAATTTGAGAGAAAAAATCTGGCAATCAGGCAGATGAGACAGAGCAGCTGATCGCTCTTTTTGGCTTTGCGCGACAGCCATGTCGCTTTGGTTGGTGAGATTGTAGGTGGAAGGGCTTTCCAAAAGAAGAACAGAAACGGCAAAAAAAGTGTTGCAAAAAGCTTTTTGGAAACCAAACGTTTTCGCAGCCCACAAATTCGCTTGAGCTGCGCGCTGCATCCCCACCGCCCCCATCGCCATCGCCATCGCCATCGCCGTTGCCGTTGCCGTTGCTATAAAGGCCATCTGCGGCGGCTCTATAACTTGGACGTCCTTTTTCTGTTCTGCCAGCCTTGATAGCTTTTTTTTTGTTTCCAACTTTTTTATTTTCTAGTAACAAGCTCCAACAGCGCGCTCAAACACGCCTTGCTGACCCATCCTATTCCCCCTCTCTCTTGCCCACGCCCCTCCAGACCCACAACCACTACTACTACCACACACGCACGCACTTTTAGCACCCACAGCCATGAAGGTAAGCACACAAAACATAGAACATCGAACGTGATATGTTGAACTTGGCACCGGCTGCTCGGACGCACTGACGTTTTGTTCTCTCTACCTGCCTGATTTGTTTTTTTTACGGCCGTGGCTTAGCTTGTCTGGCTCTGTCTCTCCCGAGAGCCCGGGATCCAGCGGCCCGAAGCTGGCTTTATGCGTGCCGGACCATGCCAAAGAATGCCGGCAGCACGGCCTGTTTCTTTGCCCTGCCCTGCCTTGTTTTTTTTTTTTCTCTCTGGTGCTCTGATTTTTCTATTTAGCTTTTATTTACTTTTTTCTTTCTGGCGGGCGGTCTCGCAGCTCGAAGGCAGGCCCATTGATTGAATGCGATATGCAATTTGCAGCACATCTTTTTCGCCCCTTTTTTCTTTTCTTTTTTTTCTTTGCATTCCCATTGGCGAGCCCGCAGCGCAAGATGTGTCAGACAGAGCCGGCTGCTCATCTTGCAATTGGCCGGTGCCTGTCTGCCAATGGCGCCTTTTCTTTGTTCATGCCTTGTGATGATGCTTTATTTCGTCGAAACACAAACCTCAATGTCTTTTTTACTGTATCACTCAGGGTCTGTCAATACCTCATCTCTCATATAGGCCTGTGATGGCTTTTCTGCATTGTTTGTTGCTTTTGCCGACAAAGCCAACAACAAAGACAACACAACATAACGTCAATGCTTAATGCCCACAATGTCTAATTATTCTTGCCACCAGCCTACCGGCGTTTGTCACTTTTTTTCTCCGGGACATTTGGCCAACAACAAAGCATGTATCTAAACAATGATGACGAGGAGGCAAAAGATTAAATTGGGAAGACTAAGCAGATGACCCGGCGCTATTCATCCTCCAATTCCAGGCTGCAAGCCATGTATAATATATATATCACGGATCGGTGTTTATTGCCTTGAATGAATGGCTACAGCATGCACCAGCTCATGCTGAATTATGCTAAATGACATGTGTCTGCACCACATCTGTTACAAACTGTAGAACATCACGCTTACAGCCATCGCCGTCGCAGCGCTGCTCCAGACAGCCCTCGGCGCCAAGTGCGGCAGCCAGGACTGCGGCAAGGACACGCCGTGCTGCGTCAAGGGCTACTGCAACTCCAACGCCATGTACTGCATGCCCATCAACTGCGAGGCTGCTAACTCGTACTCGCCTGGCAGCTGCTGGGACACCGCGCACTGCGTGAACGCCAACGTCAACTTTGGCAGCTCCAACTCGTTTGCCCAGATCGCCGACTACGACGGCAATCCATCGAGCGCAGCCTTTGTCTCGCAGTTCGAGCCCTCCAACGCCAAGCAGGCCAACAACGAGCTCGAGCTGACCCTGGTCAAGCAGGGCGACGGCAAGGGCTTTGGCGCCACGGTCATCAACACCAGAGCCATCCAGTACGGCACGGTCACCACCGTCATGCGCTCGGGCTGTCTGAGCGGCGGTGTGGTTTCGTCGTTCATCATCCGTAACGACAGGATCGGTGACGAGATCGACTTTGAGTTTGTTGGCGCTGACAAGTCCACCGTCCAGTCCAACTACTACTGGCACGATCAGCTCGACTACACGAAGATGATCAAGTCGCCAGTGGTTGCCGACACCACCGCCAACTACCACACCTACGGCATCCAGTGGACTCCCGACAAGATCGTCTGGAGCGTCAACGGCAATGCCTTCCGCACCGTCAACCGCGCAGACACCTGGGACAGCGCTTCGAACACCTTCAAGTACCCCGACGCCGAGGCCTATGTCAGCTACTCGATCTGGGATGGCGGCTCTGGAGCCAAGGGCACCTCCGACTGGGCTGGCGGCGCCATCCAGTGGGGCCAGGGTCCTTTCGTCATGGGCGTCAAGTCGCTGACCATCGACTGCTACTACAAGGGCAACGAGACCACCTACAAACCTCCCTCGTCGGCTGGCGGAAAGACCAGCGACAGCGAGGAAAACGACTCTTCTGCTGACGACTCCAGCGACGATGACAAGTCGTCGTCTGAAAAGTCCTCGACCAAGTCCTCCAACTCTACCAAGAGCATCGATACCCAGGACGACACCGCCGACGAGCAGGACAGCGTTGGCGACGATGCCAACGGTGAGCAGCAGGAAACTGCTACCGACGGCGAGGTCGTCGCTGGAACCGCCTTTGATGCCGAGTCCAGCGATGCTCGTGCGCTGATCGCTTCGGTCGGTAGCATGGCCGCTGCTCTGGTAGCCGCCTATCTGTTCTAAGATGCATGCTTGTTGCTGATGGTGATGATGACGATGACTAGTCTTTCTATTTTCTAATTACAGCGCTTTTTTTCTCGTTTTATTTCTATCTTTTTTTTCTTTTGGTGCTTTCTTTTATTGTTTTGTTTTTCTTAATGAACTTTCAATTACTTTTGTGGCCGGTGCAGCTTTAAAACGTGCTGGCATATAGAGCTATTCTTTCAGGGTCCTGTCGTCTGTTTGTGTGATGACTGATGTGATAGTTGGGCTGGGGACTCATAGCATCAAATCAAGCTGTGTTTTTGTAAATTGAAAAGGCTCAGCAGAACTGGTTTTTCTGTATGCGGAGATCGACATGCATCTCAAAACGATAGCTGCATTTGGGTTCTATTTTTCACACTATGCTTTGTTTACTTTTTTACCCTTTTTTGAAACGGTCCGGACCATCATCTAATTTCATTTCAACTTCTGCTTCACTTTTGGCTTTGGCTCTGGTCTGCATCGCTGTGAGCGTGCGCTTATTTTTCTTTTTTTGCTTGTCTGTTTTTCTGCGCAGTAGAGTTTCACTTTGGCGTCTTGCATCCTGCTGGTTTGTAAACAAAAAGAAAGCAACCAGCCTCATCCTGATTTACTACTGCTGATAGCTCAATTTTTTTTCATTTGGCTTTGACCTTTTTTTTGTTTATCTTTTTCAAGACTATTTTTTTCAAACTATTTTTGGCGGCAGCAGCAAAAATAACCATGCATGCGCGTGTGTGCTTGTGTGTGCGTGTGCACAATCATTGTTGTTTTTTGTTGTTTTTGTTGTACAACATGCCCATTCCATGGAGGACATCAACCTATTGTTACCGGCCGATTGCGGCGCGTGTTCATGATTCAGGCATGCCTCATTCAAAAAACAAGCAAACAAACAAACAAATATACATACATACATAATATTGCTTGTATATTGCAATAGCGGTCCCGTGGATCTCTACGAGTATAGCCAGTGCTGAGCACTCCCGCCTGCTGACCCAAATTAACAGAACCCGAAAAATAGAGAAAGGCTCTATTGCAAACAATTAATGGCATCTTCTACCTTTCTGGCATCTGAGCTTTTTTTGAGCGGATATACTGAGAGGGACGAATAGTGGCATTTTAAATGAGAAAGCGATCGACGACCTGCTCTTTTCCCCTGTTTCTTCGTCGCGTCATATACCCTGGTGTATTCAACGCACGCACATACACAGCCGCTATCTTCCCACCTTGGCACCTTTATTCTGCTCAGAATCAGAGCCAGAACTCGGAATAACTGCCAAGATCCATTTCTAAAATGAAAAAAAAGCAGAGAATGCCCTTTCCAGCTGCCAAAAGTCCTCTTTTAAAGCACCGCTAGAAAAGAAACACGCGCTGCTAAATATGATGATGGGCAAACAAATCGCCCTTTTTCATACCTGTCTTTCATGCAAGTTGACACTGGCAACATCTCTGAGTATTAAGCGAAAATTGCCCGTACAAAGGAAAATATTCGTTTCAAACAGAAGCTGTGAAGAAAAAAATTTTCAATGGGGATGATGGGATGGATGTGCAGAAAGGTGGTCGTACCAAAAAAACTAAAGATAAAGGACAAAGTGTCCTTTGATTAGTCCAAAAAATCTTTATTATAAAGCTTTTCAGACGCGATGCTGCTTTTTATAAAGCAGGCTTTCTTCGTCTTCCAAGCTTTTTTCTTTTTCTTTTAACACTACGAATAATTTTTCCCTTTCTTTTATTTTAGACCAGCGCTGTGCTTTGGCCAACCCATCCATTTTCTCCTGTTTTCCTTCCTTTATTTTCCCAGTAATTTTCCCCCACTTTTCTGTTCAACTTTTTTTCTTGTATAAGCACGGCGAGACTTTTTAACGACCAATAAACATCAAACAAACAAACAAACAAACAAACAAATAAATAAATAAACCCAAGCAGAACACAATGCCTTCTTTCAGCACTTACACCCTTGCAGCGATGGCGCTGCTGAGCTCTGTACAAGCCGGTTTCTATACCACATACCCCGTGGGCGCTGATACCGTCAACCCTGGCCAGTCAATTGTCATCAAGTGGAAGCCCGACGAGCAGGAGCCGATTCTGACCAACGTCAAGTCGTACACGCTCAAGTTTATGACTGGCGGCAACTTTGTCCAGACCACCGTCAGCACAATCGGTACCTTTGACATCTCCAAGACCGAGATCCCCTTCACCATCCCCAACACTGCCCCCGGCATGTATTTCCTGATGTATACCGCCGAGGGCTCGGGCTCGTCGTGGTCCACCCGATTCTCTATTGGCGGCGGCACCACATGGTACCCCGAAGGCGTCGCTACCGGCATGGACCCCGGTGTCTCGAGCTCTGACAACGGCAGCTCTCACTCTTCAGAGACCGCAACCCATTCCTCGACCCCTGCCGAGCCGTCGTCCGACTCCTCGTCGTCTGAGCAGCACACGCAGGAAACTGACTCGTCCTCTGAGACTAGCAAGACCAGCGGCCAGGACAATAATGGCAGCAACTCGCAAACCGGTAGCGAGGTCGACACCGGCAAGTCGGATACCATTGATAGCAACGGCCAGGAAAACACCAACACCGATACTGACGCTGCTAACACAGACACCAACTCTGACGGTACCGATACCGACGGGCAATCTGAGGAGCAGAATACCGACAACACCGAGGATAACCAGGAGGAGGAGAACAGCCAGTCTGAGCAGGATTCTGAGACTGACGAGCAGTCGTCTTCTTCGGAAGAGTCCTCGAGCAGCGGTGCTGCTTACCAATACCTGTCTGTGGCCGCGCTTGCAATTGCTTCTGTCTTTATGATCTAAGCAGTTCTTGTTTGGAACGTTGTCAAAGCTTTGTTTTTTTTTCTATCTATTTTTTCTTCCTTTCTTTCTCTTTGTCAACTTTTTTCTATCTGTCTTATTTGAACTGGATTCGTATGCGTTTGTTCATTTGTTCTATTTGTTTTCTTACTGATAGCAATAACAATATTAATTCTTCAAATCAATGAGAGTATGTACTTTTGTGTGCGCTTTGATTTTGCAAAGTTTTTTCTTTTACATGTTGTATTGAGTTTGCTATTAATAAACTTCACTGAATTCTAATTCTAATTTTATCCTAATTTTTTGTGACCAAATGTCGGCCACTTTTCCTCCTGTAGTACCTGCAGAGCATTGCATTTTTCCATTAAAACGAAAAAAATAATAAAAATGACTGAGAAATGGAAAACAATGAGGCTGATATTCTAAAAATAAAACCTTGAGCTAATGGTATTTACATGTTTAAACGGTTAATTTCAAGAAATTTATGCTTCAAATTGCAAAAGGCAGATGCATGCACAATAGCAAAAAAAACAATGTCAGTGATACTTCCAAACAGAGAATCGACATCTGCAATACATATACTGATTTATCATAAAATTTACATTATTATTTTTCAAATTAAATGAGACTGCTACAGTCTTCTCTCAAAGAGTATCTAACTGGTCTCTTTTTCTTAATAGAAAAAGATTGAATCATGTTTTTTGATATGAACAACAACATATTTCTTGTCAAATCGTGGATTTAATATTCTATGTTTCAAAGAATATTGGCTCGTGCGCTGGTCTTCTTTATTTTGTTTACAGAAAAATGCTCATATTTATGCATGGTAAATTTGTTTAGATAAAATATTATTAATTTACCGGGTTTTATTACTGCGCGTTCCACTGAGTTTACTTGAGCTACTATCTTTTATTTTTTTTTTCTAGGATACCTGTAGTTCTTGAACTAAAATAAAGTTTAAAAAAGATAAATGCGGACTTTATGCAAAATTTTGTGGCATCTTTTGCACATGCTTTAATCGATCGATGATAAAAAGGAATATTTAAATATTATTAGCGCCACAAATACAGCCTTGCTGCCGCTGCCGCTTCTGCTATTTCTGCTTCTGTTCTTGCTGCCAGTTTATTTGACCACTATGGACACACTGAATGACCATCGCATATTTTAACTATTAGGAGATGGCTAGGTAATATGGCACAGCAAAACTAATTAGTCTCGCCACTTTCTTTTACTTGACGATAAATAAATTAGAATAGCCATTTTTTCTCACTTATAGAATTATTCAAAGACTTTTTAAATTGCTCTATAAAGTTATATTTATTAATTATATTTTTTTGTTTTTGATACTGGACTTTGTAAAAGCTTTCTCGCTTAAATTGCTGTACCAACGGAAAATGACACAAATCATGCTTCCCGCTGGAACAGCGGTGAATTTGGAGAACGTGCCTCTGCACCAGTTCTACCACTTATCGCTGCATCCAGCGACGCCCTTTGTGATTGTTGCCGTTTATACCTTGGTTGTTCAGTATCTGAACTCGACTCGTGGCAAAACGTTGTCGCGGATTGAGACTAAGCGTCAGGGTCTGCTGTCTACTGAAATTGAGCAGCAAAACAAGAATGATCTTGTTATTGGAAACCCCAGAAAGCAGAGCGGCCCATGGATGACCAGCTTTGTAGTATTGCATAATTTGGCTCTGGCTGTCTTTTCCTATTGGTGCGCGACTAACTATACTGCTGCATTTGCTCAGACAGTGCGTGAAGAAGGATTGCGTTGTGCAGTAAGTATCAGTAGTAATGTAATCTACTAAATGCGGAACTAATTTGATCATGTCAACTATTCGATAAAAGCAATATGGTGCTTTAAACTGTATTATAACGTTTTTTTTTTAAAAAAAAAAAATAAGAAAAAATGAAGCTACGACAAACTACATGCTCATTCAATGGCTATTGAACAATGCAAATTTTAATAGAGCCGTGTTATTTGTAATCAGCATTGTTATTCAACAAAAAAATATTTTTACCATTGAACAATAGCGCAAAGTTGCTAGTTCAAATTATAATTCTTATGCTAATGCTAATGCTAATGCTATTGCTAATATAAGATTTATTTTGATTGTTTGGTTGTAGTATTGCGATTCAAATCATACCATATGGAACAACATGTTCAAGTTTAACTATTTGTTCTACTTGAGCAAGTTCTATGAGCTTATCGACACTTTTATTATTTTGGCAAAAGGTAAGTAGCCATTTTTTTTTAAAAAAAAAAAAAACCAAACCAAACGAAATGAAATGAAATATAAATGAACTAGAGACTTTATTTATTTATTTATTTATTTATTAAAAGGTATATATTTTTTGTCTTAGGTCGTAAAGCTACATTTCTGCAGACGTACCACCATGCAGGCGCAATCACCACAATGTGGGTTGGATGCTATTTTGGATCGCCGCAGCTCATATTTTATGTTGTTGAGAACAGCATTATACATACACTAATGTACACTTACTTTGCACTGACAGCAATGGGATATTCACCTCCTGGAAAGAAATATCTTACGCATCTTCAGATCTTCCAGTTCCTGATTGGACTTGTGTTTATTGCTTTATACATAACGATTCCAGGGTGCCTAACACCGCTGCAAAGAAATCTTTTGTTTGTAATGCTTTCGTACCTGATACCGTTGATCTACCTGTTTGTTGATTTCTCAATCAAGACATACGGCAAGAAGAAAAAGGTTAAAATCATTTAAAGGCAAAGAGCAAAAAAGAAAAGCATAAACACGCAAACGCAAACGCAAACGAAAATAAACAGCGACATAAAAACAAGCTAATAAGTAGTTTACAAGGCGATAACAGCGATACAAAAGCCACTATTACCCGATTTTGCTGTATTATGCAACGTATCTTTTTCTTTAAGCAAGTCACATTTAAAAAAGCTCATTTTTATAGTTTATTTCATTAATATATTTTACACGTCATTCAAACCGGCAAAAATATTCAAAAAAATTGCGATGCAAAAAAATTATAAAACTATTTTAAAAAGAAAAATATTAAAAAATATAACCAAAAGTGCATTGTTGGATACAAAATATACTGCCGTTTTTTTTAAAATAAAATAGGCCAAAAACAAAAACATTAAAGAATTTTAACAAAAGAGTGCACAGGTTTGTTATCAATCTAATTCAGTTGTGAAATATAATATAGCAGCAATTAGAAAGGGCAATTGAAAGGTATATGGATGGAAATAAATAGAAAAGAAAAATTCTTTATCCACTTTTTTAGCCACAAACAAGCCCAAAATGTCAATTCAGCCAGTATCTGGTTAAACAAGCCATAGACATTGTTTTGAGGTTTGATTAGGGAACAAAGCAAAAAAAGATAAACAGAAGGGAGCACATTTGCTATAGCCAAATTGCTATTTTTTAGATTGGCAGGTGAATGAATAAGACCGAAACGCAGTTTTATTTTAAATAAAGCAGAAGCAACAACAACAACAGAAACAGCAGAAAAAAGGCAGAAAAAAGGCAGAACAAAGCCATCTGTCAACTCTTAAAGCCAAAAAAAGTAGGCTACAAATAGACCAAGCCTCGATTATAAACTTTTTTATAGTTATTTCTTGTTTAACAACAACAACAACAACAACAACTTGAACAAATAGAAAAAGAGAGCTAAAGCGGTCGCTAAGAACTTGAGCACAAGATGGGACCGGATTCCAAAAGGAGGTTATTGTTGCAAACGTTGCTTTATTTTGATTTAGTGCTTAAAGCAGTAGTATGAAGAATGTATAACAGATACGGCTTTGGATTTGATTATTTTTTTTCGGTTCAAGCGGATTGAGGCGCAGACAAAAGGTAGTGTGGGTGCTCTGCTACGAATGGGGAGAGGGAAAGGAGAGTGCAGAGCTCACACTTCAAAAAATCTGAGCTGCGAGACGCTCTCGTCCAGAACAGGCCTAGAGCGGATAGTGTGTGTGTGTGCGAGTGTATATGTTTTCTTAGCCACTACGCAAGTGTGAGATGCTTCTGCAACTGGACCTGCTGCTGCTGCTGTTGCTGCATTGTCACGCCTCCTGCTCGCACCTGTTCTGGCACCAGCTCCCAAGCGCAATGAATCCTTTTATGGAGGGACAGAAATGTGCCCTGGCTCTGTGGCAGGGCCGAGCTCGGAGGGATGGGCGTTCTGATGCCATAGACGTCGCAGCGACGCGCAGCTGGAGGCCGAGCAAGGAGCAACCCCATCCGTCCCCGGGTCTGGGACAAGCGATGGTGTGGGCGTGGGCGGGGGAGGCAGCACCGTCGGAAGCAGGCGTAGACATATGACCAGTGCCCTAGACGCGCGGCGGCGGGAGAAGAGGGAGCAGGCAAGAGACACAATGGCGGCGCTGGATGCGCTTGCAACACAGACAAACGAAGGTGGCTGCATCGTGGAGAGGCGGGAGTGGGCGGGCGGGCGGATTGTCTCAACAGCAGGCACAAAAGCGAGGTAGCGCAAGGGCGAGATAGCGTCGGCTCTAGGCTGCTTAGCTCCAGGCTTGCTTATGCCCTGGCTGCCGTGACTTCGAGACACATGCGCAGACGCCGGCTCAGGCCGCGCACCGGGTGGTGAGGTGAGAGGTGAGGCGCGGGGTGGCAAATGCTGCAAGGTTGGGCATGCGGGCAGGCGCGCATTGTTGGCCCAGCAGCAAGGCAGGTGACCAGGCCTAGAAAATACGCACGCAGACTATTCAGAATGGCGGGATCCAGGCGAGCCGGCAGACAATGGGCCTAATGTGGAGAAGCGCAAAGAGCTGGCAGAGACACAGGCACAGGCAGAGACACAGGCAGAGGCAGCGCCTTGCGGCAGCGCTGCAGCGCAGTGCGCTCGGGTGTGCTTGCGGCTCGCTGTGTCCCGGCACAGGATGGCATACAGCCACACGCAGCGGCCGCGTGCACAGCTCCACGCATCTGGAGAGCGCTGGCTGGCTCTCTGGCAGCGACCCGGCATTAATTGCGGCGGGAAGCCATTGCGCGGGCACCCGGCAGCGCCCAGCACATGCACGCCAGCGGGTGAATGCGAAGCCTGGCTATACGCGCTGGGCGGATGCAGCGTTGCGCGCCTGTGGCCGAGCTATCGAAAGACTATCAGCTAATCGCCTGGCGTATAAAGGCAGCTGGGGTCCCCGCACGCCAACGCACAATCTACGGCCCCATTTTATTATTATTATTATTTAACACGCATCGACAAGCGCGGCTGGCATCTACACTGTCTCTCTGCCTTCAGCTCGACAACAGCGCATCCCGCCCAGCACCGAACCGCAAGAAACGAAAACAGAACGTCGAGCGCGAGCCAAAGGTAGGTTTTGTTTATGTGAGCCGGAACCCGCTACTGCGAGCGGCGGCCATTGGACAGCGGCGCTACTGCCCGCGGCAGGAACAGGCGCTGGGCGCAGTGGTGGCAGGGAGCAAGGGAGACCTCCGTAGCGCCGGCGCGCCCTCCCCGCCAGCGCAAGCGCTCCAGCTGCTGGCAGCGGCCCACAATGCGCGCGCAGGACAAGCGGGCGTCGCGGCGCAACAAAGGCACTGGCTCGTCACACAACAAAGCAGGCCTCCCCTCCTGCGCTGCCCCTCCCCCCGCCATCCCCCCTTTTGGCCACTCTAGCGGCTGGCGGATGCCGACGCAGCGACTCCCCCCCCCCCCCACACACACACAGCCAGGCAGCGCCATCGAGCGCTCCAGGCCTGCCTTAAAAGACGTCCATTCAGGCCCCCAGACGCAGGCGCCGTGTTTTGTTTTTGTCTTGCCTCACCAAAGTCACCTAACATCCAACTCATTTATTCTTGTACCTGTATTTTTTCAACTAGCCAACCGCACAGCATCACCCACGCCTGCACGAGCTCAAACGCACACACACACACGCACACTCGGTCCCGATCTCCCGGCATGGTCTCCGCCAACGCAGCCGCGCTCTCGGGCCCAGCGCAGTACAAGCCCGAGGCACCGCGCCCGTACAAATGCCCGATGTGCCCCAAGGCCTTCTTCCGCCTCGAGCACCAGACGCGGCACATCCGCACACACACGGGCGAGCGGCCGCACGCGTGCACGCACGTGGGCTGTGAAAAGCGCTTTTCGCGCTCCGACGAGCTCACCCGCCACATGCGCATCCACCGCCCTGACGCCGCCGCCAAGGGCTCTGCACGCCCGTCCCGCAGACGCGCTGCTGCTGCCGCTGGCTCTGGCTCTGGAGCGCCTGCCGATGCGTCGCCCGCGGGCAGACACTTTTCGCTGCACGCACCGCCAGGCCTCAGCCCCATTGCCACAGCTGGCCCCGCCTTTTCGGGCCCGTATCCATACGCGCGGCCGCCGTACTCGGCGTCGGCTGCGCTGCACGGCCACCCCGCGCACGCGCTTGGCCCGCATCAGAGCCAGAGCATGGGCCAGAGCCAGAGCCAGAGCATGGGCGTCTGCCCAGCCGAGCCGTCGCCGCCGCCCAAGACGCAGCTGGCCTCGCTTGCCAGCGGTCGCAGCCCCGGCTTTGCTGGCGCGGTTGCGGCGTGCGGGTCGTCGTTTGTGCAGCGACGCAGCTTGCTTGGCAGGCGCACGTCGTCTGGGCTTCCACCGCCCCTGAATCTGGCAGCCGCGCACTCGCAGTGCCCGCCGCTGTTCCCAGGCGCTCCACACTCTGCGTCTGGCACCAGCCTGCCCGCGCTGCAGTGCGCAAAGCCACATTCTTGCCAGCTCGCTGCTGCGCCCATTGTCCCCACGTCCAATTCGGCGCTGCCTGCCGCTGCCACGCCCCCCTCCAGCGCTGGCTGCATTGGCTTCGGCTTTGGCATTGGCAGCCGCAGCCGCAGCGCGCGCTCCTACGCCTGCCTTGCGGGGCCTGCCACCGCAGACGCGCCCACCTTCCCGCTCTCCAGCAGGTTCCCGCCCGCCTCCAACTCAGACTGGGAAGCGGATGCCGACGCTGATGCCCACGCCCATGCCCATGCCCATGCCCGCGCCATGGTGTCTCTGCTCACCAGCAATAGCCGCAGCGCCGCCACCGCCAACGGCGCGCATCTGCTCTTTGCCTCTGCCGCGCCCAGCCATCCCGACGGCTCGCACTCGCTGCCCACAACTCCTCTGCGCGCCACATACAACCCGCCCATTTCTGCCTGCGTGTCTGCACCTGCCGCTGGGCCTGGCCCCGGTTGTGCTGCTCATATGTCAGCCGTCGCTGCTCGCAGCCCGCAGTCCAGCGGCGCGTCGTCAAAGAACGCCTCGCACACAAGCTCTCCGCGCTCGCCCTGGGTTGCGCGGCAGCCCGCAACCAGCCGTCTGCCAGCGACCACCCGCCTCGACATCTCTGGCCCGAGCAT
The DNA here is from genome assembly GCA_027478445.1 of Coemansia asiatica. NCBI lineage: Eukaryota > Fungi > Kickxellomycota > Kickxellomycetes > Kickxellales > Kickxellaceae > Coemansia > Coemansia asiatica. Next base: position 26,798 of record JANBOH010000070.1, read on the forward strand.
CGAGGACAGCATCGGCGGCATGTCATCGGTCTACCCCTACAACTACAGCATCGCCAGCCACATCCGCACGCCCGTCCGCACCGTCGAAAAAACCGACGCGCGCGTCTCTGAAAACCTGATCCGCGCCTTGCCGGACCGGCCAATGCTGCATGCAAAATCTGCGCGCAGTGTGTCTGCCATAGCTGATATTCTCAACTGCACTGACCGGTCCGATCTCAGCCGCATGCGCCTGCCTCCCCCAACTCCAACGTCCGCCCACGGCCTCAGAAACAGTCCTAATGTCTTTACTTCGTTAGATTGATGGATGGATTGATCTGTTCAATTAAAACATACGCGCCCGTATATCCCCCCGCCCACTTTTCTTCTCAAGACGTGAAACCGCAAAACAGCCAAAAATAAAATAAAAAAGATAAAAGGGTCGCAATAACATAATATCACTTTATATTTGTGACGTTCTTAAGAGTTAACTCGAAGTGAGTTTGACGACTCCAAGATGTCATTATAGAAGTTATAAGTTGTTTTAATAAAATGAAATACGTAATTAATGTTATTCAAAGTTGGGTTTTTAAAAGGTTTTATTTGGGTGTTAAAAATGTGCTTTGAAAATGCCGAAGGAAGAAGCCTGCTTGGCTGTGGAAATGTCGCTCCTTAAATAGGTTACGACTTGAAAGTTAAAACATAAAATGACTTGTCCGACATATGTGCCGTCAACGAGCCGCGGCAAAGAAGCATGTCAAAGAAGAAAGAAAAGTCTGTGACAAGCTGAATCATCGCATTGTTTTTTGTATGTGTACCACTACAAAGTTTGCAAATACCATTTCTTTTTTCCCCCCTGGTCCGCGTATCTGAAATTTCATGTAATAAATTTCTGCTTCATCCATCTCTTCTCTATCTCTCTCTCTATCTTTAAATGCTTCTTTTCATCAGCTCCTAATTCATTTTTTATTTTTGGTACTATGGCTTCTTCAAATATGAAGGTATCGATCTGTTTAATTACATTTTCCCTTACTTTTGCATAGGTTTCTCCAGAAAAAAAAAACATCTCGGTTTACTATGACATTCCTTTAAATTGCCCAATTGTTTTTTCTTTTTTTCAATGTTATTTAGTTTCTTGGCCAGAAGCTGGCCCAGTCAATAGACGTCGATCTCATGTCAAAATACGGATATTCCATAGACCAGCTGATGGAGCTGGCTGGACTAAGCGTTGCTCAAAGCATTGCGCACGAGTATCCTGCAGGAAAGGTCCTTCTATGCATCGGCCCTGGAAACAATGGCGGCGACGGCCTTGTTGCTGCCCGCCACCTGAAGCACTTTGGATATCGCCCCGTTCTGTACTATCCAAAACAGCCCTCCAAGGACCTTTACAAAAACCTCTTGCTCCAGTGCAGCTCCCACCATATTCCTTTGATCACTGACCTGGCTCAAGAGGCCAGCAACTGCGACCTCATCGTCGATGCAATATTTGGCTTCAGCTTCCACGGCTCGGTCAGAGCGCCCTTCGACTCGGCCCTCAATATCCTACGCCAGGCAAAGGCTCCGCTTGTCGCGGTCGACATTCCTAGTGGCTGGGATGTCGAAGCTGGCGATGTCCATGGCCTCGGTCTTTCTCCTGATATGCTGATATCGCTGACCGCTCCAAAGGTCTGCGCTAAGCATTTCAAAGGCCGCTTCCATTATTTGGGTGGCCGCTTTGTTCCGCCAGACATGGCCAAAGAGCTTGGCATTCCCCAGTTCCCTGGCTCTGATCAGTGCATTCGCCTTGACTAGTCCTTAACTAAAAAAAAAAAATAAAAGAAATTACTGGTTGAATATTATTTGAAAAGTTAAAAACATAAAAAACTATTAAAATTACTCAGATCTCGCTCAGCAACGCACTGATTGGTGGCAATATATGCCGCGAATGGTGGTCATGCTGGCTCTGTTGACGCCCATGGCCCTGCCTGTTGTCTCTGCAAGGATCTCCAGCGTTTGAGCAGCTGAGCGCAGCCTGAGGAGTGTGTGGCTGCGACGAGTCCCTGCTGGCAGAGAAGGCAATCGGCGCGCTCACCTGCACGTCCTTTTCAACAACTTGGCCGGGAGCAATACTTTTACCCGTTGCCGATCCCTCCGGCTCTATCGGCTTGGGCTGTTCTAAAAAATGGTTTGCTTGCTGCAGCTGGCTTTCAGAGACACCGGCGCCTTGGCCAGAATCAGCTCCCGACAATGCAGATACGCTGGGCAAACCTGCTTCGCCCAGCCCGCTCGGGCTCTCCTGTACACACGTGTTGCTGATTACAAACGCAGCGTTGTCACTGTTGTTGTCATTGTCGTTGTCGTCTGTCGCGCCGCTACTCTTCTGCTGCGCTCCGCTGGCCGCACAGCTGTCAGAAAATCCCAAAGATTGGAACGCTGACGAATACAATGGAGGATCTGCGCTCGACTGCCGCGATCCATCTTGGTTCCAGCTCGCAAGGCTCAGCAGAGCTTCGTTGACAACGCTCGTTCTTCCAAAAAATGCTTCAGTAATTCCTTCTTGGCTCTCGCTCCCTTTGCTTTTGTTGCCATTTCCGCTATTTCTGCTGCTGCCACTGCTTTCAATACCGACCTCCCTTGAATGAAGCCCCAATATGTTCATTGTGGAGCTCGAGTTCGCTGCTGCTGCTGCTGCTGCTGCTGCATTAGTGCCACACAGACCTAGGCTGTTTGTTTGCTGATGCCTACCAGTTGCCGCTTCAAGCCCATGAAAGGTGTCGACTATTGTCGCGGTTGGCTCGACAGGTGTCGCGCTTGAGCAGAATGCAAACGACAAATTGGTGCTTGCTGAGTGTTCTGTGGTTCTTGCAATGCTGCCAGACGATGAAAACGGCGCAGTTTGGCCTTGCGCAGCGACAGCCTCGATGCTATAATTGCTGGTTGCGCACGCCTCTCCAGCTGCTTTGTAGAGCGAGTAGTTATTGTTGTCCACAATATGATCTTCATAGTAGCTGCTTCCATTATACATCGGGTAGCCAGACGCAGAGGTGTATCTTTTTGTCTGTCCCTTAGTCGACATCTGTCTTGCTAGCGCTTGCTGATCGCTGCTCTGAGTCCTAGTTGAAGCAGATAACTGCGAGCTGCTTGCCCAGGGATAGGCCGTCCGCTGCGTGCGATTTGCTGAAGGGCCGCTAAAGGGCACCGTCATGGGATAAAGCGAGTCCTTGGCTGTGTTGAGCAATGCTCCGGCGCTGCCCATGGTCCAAGCGTGCTGTGCAGAAGATGATGCAGATGCAGATGCAGATGCAGATGACGGGGTCTGAAGAGATGTCGTTGGATAAGCTATGGAGTAACCCTTGCCAAAGGAATAGCTTGCAGCACCCAAGTTGTTTGGCTGCATAACAGATGCTCCAAACACTGAATGTGCAGGATTGCTATCATGGCTATGAGCGATTGCACTGTTGCTGCTACCAATAGCACTATTATTGCCAAGGGCAAAATCGCTGCTAAACATCGACGAGCCGTTGTTGCCGCTACCCATCACAGAGGATGTATTTCCAGAAAAAACATCGCTAAGCGTGTGACTATATGACGATGCTGAAAGCGAGCTTGGGACAGTTGTAGACAAGCTCTGCTGCTGCGGTGGTGGTTGCTGTTGGTGTTGCTGCTGCTGGTAAGGATGAGAAGATATGCTGCCAATCGAAGACCCGGTATTAGCAGAGTACATAAGAGGAGCGAGCGACTGAATGGTATTGTAATATGCTGTGTTTTGAGGCATGGTCGACATCAGCGATTGGTCATTTAATGATGTAATGCTGGCTAGGCTCATGCTGCTCAGATCCGATCTTCCGCTTGCAGCGACAGCTGCCATTACGCCAAATGACGTCTCAAATGGGCTTCTGCCCGTACTCATATACGACTCTGGACCGCGGCCGCCCATAGCCCCTATTCCAGGAATCGTATCTGTAAGCGCGGCAATAGACGAAAGAGGATGCCCCGACGCGTTAGAAGCTAGCAAGTCTGCTTTCAGCGATGAATTTGCAGATACGGCCTTTGACCTTGCTGCTGATGCTGCTCCACGAGTTGCACGTTTTTTAGCGCCCCTTGCCTCGCGTCGTTGAGCAGGTGTTCCCGTATGAATACGCATATGGCGTGCAAGCTCGTCTGACCTGGAAAAGCGCTTGCCGCACTCTGGATGGCCACATGCATGAGGCCTTTCCCCAGTATGCGTTCTCATATGTCTAGTTTGGTGTTCAAGGCGGAAAAATGCCTTTGGGCAAAGCGGACACTTGAAGTGGCGAATTCCATCGTGCTTGGTTCCTGTGCTTTTGGCCTTCATTGTAAGATAGTAAATATATCTTGCGAAATGAACAGAAATCACAGATAGATACTGTAATTTATTTGTATATATATGTATGTATGTATGTATGTGTGGGTATGTGTATGTGTATGCTTGTATTTGTCAAATGATTTGGTAGTTTTTTTTTGCAATGTAAAATTGGTTTTTTTATGTTCTAAATAAATGAGAAAAGTAAATAAAAAACATAAATATAACAAAAAATAAATTCTTAATAAATTCTTAATAAAATAGGCTCCGTAGATAACTTTAAATCGAGCATCCAAGGTCAAAACAGATAGTGAAAAAATATAAATAAGAATGTGAATGTGTTGCCATATTCTAACAACTAATGTATGTAAAGGGGGAAAAAGAGTGCGGGGAGGCGTGTTTTAATAATAATTAGAAATTTTCGCTCAATAAATAAAACATTTCATCAGTTACGCTGTGAGACACAAGAAACAAATGTCGCACATATTCTTCTACTAGCAAATTTGACACGGCTGGAATGACTTTTTAGACTATGCCAAGAAAAAAGGACCCTACCATCTGCAAATTCAATTTTTAGCACAGATTATAAAATAACTATACAAACAAAGTACAGTCAGAAAAAAAAACAAATAATGTACATTTCACTAAAGAAACAAGGATTTTTTTTTCATATTTTCTAGTCTTTTAAGCAGTAACAAATAAAAAATGTAAATATTTTGACCTAAATCTTATCCAACAAGAAAGAATGTAGTTACAATCTCTATTAAATTTTAATAATCTCATTCTTGACAGATTGTTGGATATAACAGTGTTTTATTTCTATATTATATCGCGTATTAAATTACTTTTAAATATTTTTGTCGAGAAATTCTAAAAAAAAAAAAAAGGATTGCATCATTGATAGATTTTAGAAAAAAATAAATGCGGTGTGAAATTATATTAAAAATTTTAAATATCGTTTATTTGCTTGCTAATTTGTTTATTTTTCTCTATTTTCAGCATTTACATTTTAATTGCTTCGAAAAAATGTAAACTCAAAAATGCTAAAACTATCTTTCCATTAAAACTTTCCAATTAAAAATGCGGGGTCTTCAAAAAATATATATTTATAAAATGCGTGTGAAACAGGTTTCTATTGCTGAATATTCCAATTGATACTTAATACATGCAACCCCATTGAGGGAAAAGTGTATTTTCTTAACTTGCTTGAAAATAAAACAACCAGTCAATTTGAACCATAGAATCACAGTGGTACCAAATATGCTCGATTTGGACCAAGTATCCCATCATTTCTTTTTGCTTGATGCATGTCTGCTGGTGGAGGGTTTTTCTTTTGAAGAGAAAATCTGGGCACTGATTGGCTAAAGCAAAAATCGACACTTTTCTCATTCACTTTCTTTTATTTTTGGAACCGAGTAAACCCACCATTTTACATTTGACCTTGTTTATTCTTTTTATTTTTATTTCTTCTGTTATCGAGAGCTAATCAGAAATATTCATCGTTGATTTAGTCATGGCTAGTCAGGCACTTGAATCAGTATATTCAGCAATTAGAGACAGCATCTCAGATGGCGATTATGCCAGGGTTGTTGAATCAGCACGCGCGGGCCTCAAAGCTCATCCTAAAGAAGCCGCCGAGCTAGCCAAAATCGAGATTGTAGCACTTATCAAGCAGGACTGTGCATTTCAGGCACTTGATGCTATTGCCAAAGCGCGCCAGTCCAGAGCGCTTGCCAAAGACGCAATGGAGTACGAAGTTGCATATTGCTACTTTATGCTCGGGAGATACGAGGAAGCCAGGTATGCCCTGAGCAAAGCCAGGGCAGGGCCTGCGCACGACCGCCTTTTGGCACAGATTGCATACAAATGCAACCAATTTTCTGAGTGCATCGATATCTACAACAAGCTTATCTCGGCCTCTGAACGCGGGAGCCAAGAGTACAAGGATCTGCTTATAAATCTAGCGGCTGCTAAGGCAGCAGACGCTCAGATGCATGGCAGTAAAGGCGAGCTGTATAGTAGCGACGAGCTGTATAGCGCAGATAGCTATGAGCTGATATTCAATGCAGCAACCGGTCTTTTAGCAAAGGGCCAAACTAAAAAGGCGATTGACATGCTGAGCGCGGCCAAGGAGCTAGCTAGATCGTCGCTTTCCGCAGATGGATGGGTGGAGCAGGATATCCAAGTCGAGATCTCTCCGATAGAGGCTCAAAAGGCAGTTGCGTTTCATCAGCTGGGCCGCACTGGAGAGGCCAGTGGTATATATAAGAGCCTGCTTTCTAGCAGCGCAGTTGAGAGTAACGCTCGCGATGTTATCAGACATAACGCTGTGTTGCTGACAGTTGGCTTAGATTCTTGCAGTGGCGCTCGCGCTAGTAGCCTGAAGCGTCTTATCCAAGTTCCAGGCAGCGGCAGCAGCACGCTGAGCCAGTATCAGCGCACGCTAATGATGTACAACATGGCTGCTATGCACTTGGCCCAGAACCAGATCGTCCCCGCTCGCCGCCTGCTTAAGCGCATATCCAAACATATATGTGGCTCGATGAGCACCTGTCCTGGCCTGATCTCTGCAGCTGTATCGCTTAAGGCTGGAGAGCCGGTACGTGCGCTTAATGAGCTTTCGACACTTGCTCATACTAGCAACGCTGTCGATGGAGTAAAAGCTGTGCTTGCAGCAGCGCAGGTCGCAATTGGTCTTGGAGAGAAGCAGCGGGCATTGTCAATTGTCGAAGAATGGCTTGAAAAGGCACAGCGCGTCTCATTGGCCAATTTAGAGACTCCAGAAGACTTTACACGCCACTATTTCGGGACCTGCATGCTGGCCAGCTGGTTTTCTGCTAAGGTGAATGGAATTGGGAGTGTCGATTCTTTCTTCTCCCCTACTAATGCAGCAAATCATCTGCAGCAAGAGCTAAGCAGTATTGTAGCGCCTACTTCTTCTCTGCTTGCAGCTGTGGGAGATTGCCTTGTTTATGCTGGAAATCAAGAAGAAGCAAGGTCCTGCTTTGACCGGGCAATAAAGGCAGCAAAAGAGACTGGCGCTAATGCTGGAGAACTGCAGTCGGCGCATTTATCTGCTGAGCTGCAAATGGGACACCGGAGCGTAGACAGCGCTGCCGATAGCCAGGACGTTGCACGTATGCTGAAGGGATTCTTGAAAAGAAAAAAGGCAGCAACTCTTATTCCTGGTGCGCCTCCTCGGCTTGTGCGTCGCTTCCAGCCTAGACCCGATAGACCTACGCAGAGATCTGCTTCTGGTAAAGAAACTAGTCGTAACACTGCGCAAGCCAAGGCACGTGCAGAGAAGTACCGCGCGCGCCGGCAGCGCAAAGTTCGCAATCACCCTCCCAAGAACTATGATCCCGAGCGCAAGCCTGATAGCGAGCGTTGGATTCCGCTGCGACAGAGATCCTACTACAAACCTCGCGGAAGAGGCAGCCGGTACCAGCAGAAGCTTCGCGGCGGCGCCCAGGGTGGCGTTTCTGAGGCAGGCGCGGGACTTGGAGGAACAGGCAGCGCGCGTATTGCTGGCGCAAAGGGTGCTATGATGACTGCACCAGTGCAACAAGCACCAGATTCAGCAGAAGCAGAAAAGCTTAACAAGCAGGAAGAAGACAGCAACAGCAAGCCTAAGAGCAAGAGCAAGGGCAAAAACAAAAGCAAGGGCAAGGGCAAGGGCAAGCGTGCAGGCTGGTGAAACTTGCTCAGGGCTAAGCTATTTTTTTATTTATTAATTTTTTCTGCGGGTTTTCCAAGGCTTTTCTCAATATGTTCTTTGGACATTCGATGGAGGTTCTTTAAACAATAATTAATAAAAAAATTTCTATGCATTGAGTCATGAATCAGGCGACATATATGTATATATGTGCTGTGGTCATTTGTTTTCAGCTACACAAAGCGCTTGCTTGCCTCCCATTAAGCAGTTAATCTCCGAGTAAAAAGTAATTGTTCGGAGTGACCGATCGGTTTCTTCTAAGAAAAGTAAGGAACATCAACAATAGCAACAACAAAATTTGAATAAACGGCTACTCGGTGAAGAGAAACAGTTGCAATGCCTTGAAATTACGCGTTAGCGCTTTTGATTTCAACCTTTAAAAAGAAACGTCAGATAAAAAAAGTGACCGTCAGATAAAGCACGCTTTTTTTTACTCGAAAAAGGAACATTCCATGCATGATAAAATTGATGGGGAGAGAGTTTATATGATGAAAGTCTTCTTTTACTTGCGACTTTGAGAACCGCAAAATCCGACTTCTCTAGCAAAAAAAAGGTACGAGATAAGACAGACAAGAGCAAATCAAAACAGAGCAAGGCACGCCATAAGCAGCACAAGAGCTCATGGAATTGCCGCTTTTCTCCTTCTAGATCGTAATGTGCCAATTTGCCAGTAAAGCGAGTATGCGAGTGCGAGTGTGAGTGCAGAATCATCTGATATCGCTGGCAATTATGTTTTGCATTTATCGTCCCAGCTGATAAAGGTACTTTTTTTACCACCGATGTTGACTTAATTAAGACAAGTGCAAAGCGACAGTCAAAGATTTTCATTTTGCAACTACGTTTTCCCTTTTTCTGGAATGTTATTTTACTATATCGTTCTCTCTGTCTTTAGTTGCCTGTGTAAGTTTGTAGCGGTTCTAAGGAACTTAGCTTTTTGAAATTTTTATGTGAAAATACTTTATTTATACAAGCGATGGTTTTTTTACCAAACTGTTTTAATTTCACGGATCTTCCGAATACAAAAAAGTCGTGTTTTCTTAAGAAATTTAATTTAATTTTTTCTTTTCTTACCGTGCCTATCGGCGTTCCATCTCCCGCACTAGCCTGTTCGCTTCGGTGTTCTTCTTCTCTTTATTTCCCAAAGAGTTCCTAAACTGCCAACTATACAAAACATGTGAATTATATATTTGCTTTTCAGCCTGTAACTATAAAACATTATCGTTACAAGGAACCCCTATATAATCCCTGTACTAGGTCGAAAAAACTTATTGTTCCGCCTATCTATTATCCTCTTAATTCTCTTTTTTTAACTTAAATTTTCAACACCTAGTTTGAAATTGAGCTATTGAATTTATTTGTCTTGTCTAACTCTTATTTGTGGTTTTATTGCTGCTTTTTTTTTCAAAAGGTAATAAAAGAGAAAATGATACCGTTTAAAATGTCATCTCGTTAGCAAAAGGAAAATTTTTTAATTACCATGTTCATGAATGCTTGTATTATATTTAACTAAGCACTTTTATTTATTTTAGTTTGCTTATTCATTCTATTCATTATATTTATCCGTAGGATGAGGTTCACCAAGCAGCCGTCCTCGTCAGCAATTTCTGTTGCCGAGTCTTCTTTGGATCAGATTAAGCAAAAGTGCAGCATCTCAGGCAGCAATATCACGGCTAGCATTAGCAAGAAGGACATGCAGCCAAGTGACTATGGCTCTACCAAAATCGCAATGCAATTCACTTCTGCAAGTCCATCCCCAGACTCCGTAACAACTGTCAAGCAGAACCACACTTCCAAGTGGTGCAAGCTCCTGGATTCAGATCTATATCCTGAGATCACGATCAGGCGCTCTGTGTTTTTCTTTATCTGGACTATCCCGCATATCATTATTTGTGCTTATAGAGCTGCAAACAAAAGACGCGACCTGGCTAGCCGCATGAACCAGACCTCAATGGCATGCATTCTTTTTGATCTCGGTGCAATCCTGGTATTTATGTCGCCTACATTCCTCTCTCTTCTTCGACGAACTTTTCTTCCCAGGTTTATTACCTTTGAAAAGAACATACATGCTCACAAGGTCGCTTCGTATACAATGCTCTTTTGGTCGGCTATACATATCGGCTACTACTACAATCGGTACATCAAAGAGACCAAGCCCGGATTGAAAAGAGGAAAACCCTCACCTGGTACCCCTCTTGTGCACAATCTGTTCGAAATCAAGACTGGGTGGACTGGCCATGTGCTGACATTTGCTCTTTTTCTGATTGTTGCCACTTCTATAAAGCCTATCCGCAAGCGGCTATTTGAGATCTTCTACTTTGCGCATCATCTATTTATCGTTTACATAGCTGTCATGTATATCCACCACCGCGCGTATATGACCAAAAAATATGTATCTGGCCCTCTTGCCCTTTACTGCGTGGACCGTCTTTATCGTTGCTTGCGTAGCGCATTTGCCAGATCGCCTGTGCGAGCCGTGATCCAGCATCCATCTGGTCTTGTCGAGATCCAGCTCGATAAGAAGATCCTTGGACATCGCCCCGGTCAGTTTGTCAAGGTCTATTGCCCTTCTGTATCACTGCTGCAATGGCATCCTATGACTATTTCCAGCGCTCCAGAGGAGGAGCTGCTGACTATTCACTTCAGCCTCTACGGTAGGTGGACTAGAAAGCTTTCTAAGCGCCTTGGCTGTCAGTTCCCAGAAGGGGATGTGCGCGGCTCTCAGGAACACTCGCTTATTGTCACGCAAATTGGCAAGCAAGCTGTTTCTTTTGGACGACATCGACAGAGCATCGACAAAAAAGACATAGCAAGCTCTGCTGAAGCTGTAGGAAACAGCGTCGCAATACCCTATCACCCGCTGCACCAGGATCCCACTACAGCACCCATGTACTCGCAGGCTGGCGGCAACAGCTCTTATATCAGTATTGACATGGTTGGCAAGGGCGGGCGCGGTGCAATCTGTAGCGGCATAGTAGCTGCTGCTGCTGCTGCAAACTCTACTAATGATAAAGCCGATGAGGACAAAAAGGACAAGCCCAGAATTGCTGTCTATGACGCAAAGCATGCAGCTAGCAAAGAATACTTGGCGTCTAGTCAGCTGGAAAGTGGTGAAATTGTGCTCAAGATGGGCCAAGGACTGCCCTGGATATTTGTAGATGGACCTTATTCAAGCCCGACCGAGCACTTTTTTGAGTACGAGGTCGGAGTACTGATCGCAGCTGGTATCGGCGTGACCCCTGCTGCGTCTGTGCTGCGCAGCGTCTATTTTAAATGGCTCAAGGATCCCGAAAAGCTGCCCTGCAAAAAAGTGTACTTGTTCTGGGTCTACCGCGATATCAAGACGCTCGAGTGGTTCAAGGATCTGCTGATTGCACTTGACGAAGAGGGTCTGGGCTCGATTGTTGATGTGCGCACATACTACACGGGCCAGATACCCAGCTCATGCGTCCCTGAGGCTACTGCTGCTGGCGACACTTTTGGCGACCAGGTAATACCGAGCGCCATAGGAACGCAATCTTATGTGGGCAGGCCCGACTTTGGCGACATCTTTGACGCTGTCGGAGCCAGTCACCCAAATACACGCATCGGCACCTTTTTCTGCGGCCCCAAGCCCATGCTGCGCAAAACGAGACAAGAAGCGCATAGCTGGGACAGATCTCTTAGAAAGCGCAGCAACACCAAGCTGGACTTTTATGCAGAAGTTTTTTTCTAGGTTTTTATTTTTTTTTATCTATTGATATACATATTGTTTCAAAAAAAAAACATCAACAACTACTCTATGGAGGATTAATGCGATTAGACTCTTCAATAGCCCGCAGAACCAGTCCATCGTCGTCGTAAACAAGTGCGCCACCTTTCCACGTGCCAAAATGCAGCCCGATCTCTTTGTTGCGCTCGTATTCGCGCTGCACAGCAACTTTGTCTCCCTTCCAGTCTTTGTAGAGCTGCAGATTCTGGCGACCAAGCACCCGAATCGCCTTCATGCGCAAGTCGTTTCCAGACCACTCCGGCAGTAAATTCTCAGAAATCTCGCGGAAATGGCCGACACCATACTTCTCAATGCCCTCAAGTAGCTTGCACTTCTCCTCGTCGCCCCATTTGCGCTCTGTCTGAGGGATCGCGTCCTTGGGGGGCTGGAAATATTCCTGATTAAGCATTCCGGCATCGTCAATTATGCCATGTGTCTCTGGAAACTCGGGTCGCCTGCAAAACATCAGCCGCATCTGCTTGACCCACTCTTGCTTCTGGCTCCAGAACTCGCTGCTGGCCACATTTCCAATCGACTTTGTGTCTGGATGGACTGGCCAAGGATTATCTGCGTAAGCGTTCATTTTTGCAGTATTTAAACTCACTCGGCTGTAACGTGTGTATATGTGTATGTGTGTGTGGCGTCAACAAATCGGTTGCTATTATTACAAGCAAAGTTCGTTTCCTTTTTTTCGGATCAGAAGCAGTAAGTCTTTGAAAGTGCAATATATAAAAAATAACAAAAAAAAGATAAATTAAAATACGTTTTTTATGCAGTCTAGCCAACTACAACAAAAAAAAAGAGGTAGTAAATGGTTGCCATCAGGCAAAGCGCGATGTTGTGGGATGACAATGACGTACAGTTTCTGACTTGTAAAAACAAATTATTTTTTATTATTTATTCATTTGTTTGTTTGTTTTTTTTGCCATATCAACTACTGTTTAATATGAAAGAGGCGCAGTAGGCCTTGTTATTTTTTTCATCGAAATGACCATTTTATACAATAAAAAAATAAAATTTTGGTTACTGTTTTGTTCTGGGAAATAGAAAAATTCAATAATATTTTTTTGGACCAAAAACGTTTTTAAAAAACATTTCAATAGTGTTGAAATATCTTCTAATAAATGCTAGTCTTTACGTTTTTTTGCTGCCGCACAAATTAACATTTTAATAGACTTACATCTGGCGTGTTTGCAAAAGAAAAACATTGTTTTTAAATAAAGATATGTAATTCCACTTTTATCTAAATTTTTATATTGTTCGTTTTATCTTTTTCCCCCAAAATGCTAGCTTATACATTTTCAACTTCAATCGCCATCTTAGCGCAGACTGTTGCTGGAATATATATTCCTATCAGCTTTCCGGCTGCTGGCGGAAATGTAAATGCAGTATCCAACGGAAACTCAATTCAAGCTGTGTGGGGACCTAACGGATACTCCACTACAAGTTTTGGTCCTGGATTTAGCTCACAGATGCGTGGTCAGTTTGGTCCTAGCGGCGGCTCCTTGTCAAATTCAATTTCAAGAGTTCAGTTTTTCCCTGTTGCGCCAGGCATAGCTTTTCCTTTTATATAGTAGCTTTTATTTTCTGCATTTGATTTTACAATAAACTGCTTTTCTTTTGCTTGCACAATTTGATTATACTGTCATCCGGTGAGAAAAAGAAAATGAATATGTGTTTATCGAGTAGCAATTTTTTACTTTTGAACGTAGCTGTGAATACTTTTTTTTTTACAATTTTCCTCTCTTTATTTTTTACAAAAAAAAAGATTTAGGCTTTTTAGTTTGAGCTATAAAATCAGTGTTTAGTCCTAAAAGCTCGTGTTTCCACTATCTTTATCTCAAACAATTTTTAGTATTTTTCTACAACTGACTTTGACTATGCTTAAACTAATTTCTGCTATCGCTATTGCTGCCTCTTCAACTGGGTTTGCTTATCCTCTTTACGGATACTATCCAGGAATTGGCGCTTACTCTCGCGGCTCTTATCATAACTCTGGAGCTTATGACAATGGCGTAACTACCAATGTTTCTCCATTTGGAGCATCTTACAACTCTTGGAATAACGGATTTAGCGCTTCCCAAAATAGCTATGCTTCGCCCTATGGAGCTGCTGAAAACGACTCATACAGACAGTGGAGCAATAGCGCTTATTCAAATAGCTATTTTAGTTTACCTCGTTATTGGTAAGGTAATTTTTCTTTAAAATTTATTTTAATTATTTTAAATACAATAAAGTTTTTACTTTTATGTTTTTTTTCCATGAATGTGATTATTTATTTTAAAGTCAAAATTTTAAAATCAAGACAAAAAGTATATTAATTTTTTTACCAGTAAGGTGCGGGATAAGGGTAGACGTTGTTGCTCCAGGCGTTGTTGTTCCAGTTGTTAAAGGAAGAGCTTCCTGCGTTGCCCCAAGGGTTGGCAGCGGCATTCTGATGAGCGTTAAATCCGTTATTCCAACTATTGACATTTGATCCAAATGGACTAACGTTTGCAACCGAGCCATTGTCAAAAGCACCAGAGTTTACATTGGAAGAAGACGATGCTGGACCAACAACTGGAACCAATGGAGTAGGTGCAGCGATTGCAGCTACAGCAAATGCAGAGATGACTGTCGAAATAGCAAACATTTTTATTAGGATATACGGAAAATATTGATATAAAGTTGTTTAAATATAATGTAAGATATTTGTTATAAGCAACACAAAAGTAAATTTTTATAAAAACTTTAAAGGTTTCCAACAAAGCAAATACAGGAGCTTTTTGTCGACTTTTATATATGTGAAATATTAAGCGGATATCGATAAATGAAACCTTTTTTATTTAATAAACTTTTTATAGATATAGTTTTTCCAATAATTAAATAATAACAGTAATTGACATTTCGTGTTAGAACGTTTGGTCTGTTTTTTAATAGTAATAGCATCTTTTATTCTTAAGCGGCTAGAAACATTAAAAAATATGTTGTGGCGTTTGTTTATGTTTTTCCTCCTATGCAGTAGAATTTCTTTTTTGTAAAATTGAAAATATTTGTTATTTTTAAATAAAATAGCCAAATTAAAATTAAACTTTTTTCTTATAGTATTTACTAAAAGTATTAAAAAATTATTTACATTGCCGTTTTGTATAATACTTGTTTATTTTTTTTAATATTAAAAAATTTTGTTGGATATTGGTTTTTGTTGTTGAAAACCACTAATTACTGTTACAGTAATTTTGCGAGAATATTTTATATAAAAAATAACGTAAAAATAGCTGCTACTGTTAAAGAGCGTTGTTACTATTATTAATTGCAATCGTTAAATCTGTATGAAATTGATTTTCCGTTGTAAACAACTTTTTCCGAACCGTGAGGGCGCTTTGCTTGATCTTTGATTTGCATATTAATGTCGCCATAGCTGCCATCAGCACGATATTCATTGACTCGCGCTGGCTGACCTATATCGGTGATTTTATAATTCTGGATAACATCGCGAATGCTTTGTTGCCGCGTTATTTTAAATCCTGGATCTTGTACCAACTTGACAAAGAGATAGCCTAGGAGCTTTTGCGGCAGCCGAGTCGGATGAACGTCGTCTGCAAAAAAGAACTCGTCCGGATTAGTGCACTGACTTATAAATTCTCAATTAGAATTCTTTACAAAACAGCTCGACTCACTTCCATATTTGATACCAAACTCATGAAGCAGGCTCTCAATGATGGTTGCGATTGTGGTATCGATATCCAAAAGACGTACATGCACATGCGAATGTTTCCGATTAAAGTCGGCAACCGATTGTCTGTATACTTTGTTGATCTGGCTGATTACGCCTCTAATCAATTATGTTTGATTCTGTTGCATAATGTATGGAGTAAGATAAAGAGGAGGAATATTTGAAACGTAAAAGTTTTTGAACACGTAAGAAACCATTTTGTCCAAAACATTGTCGATACTCATGGTGATCTGATTTGCAAACTCGTTAATCGCAGTAGAATTTTCAAATGCATTGTCATCGTATCCTTTGAATATATCATTAGTGCCAATCTCTACAACAGCTATATCGTTATCAGGAGTTGCAAATCGCTCAAGACCACTCTGCAAAGCAAACATCGATATCTGCTCTTGAATGTTTGGGACCGGGCCTGGAGCAAATTTGTTGCTGGATGTTGCTCCGCCAAATGCATAGTTTGCAAGTACCATGTCTAGCTCGGTCGCCGCCCACTCGTTCCACATAAACCCAGTTGAATAGCGACCTTCAAACCAAGGTGGAAGAAGAAAGTTGAAGGATCCTTTTCTACAATATGCCAGCGAGAACCAATATCACTTAGTGAATTGCCAAAGACGATTAATGTACCGCTATTGCCAATATTGCATGATGAGCTAATCGATGCTTGTGTCTTTATATTTGTTTTTGCAGCTAGCAACGATGTAGTCTAGCCAGCATTCAATGCAGCGGCAGTTGTTAAAAGGAATAAAAACTCTCATTATTTTTTAAGCTTTGAAATTTTGCAATAGTATTAGTTGGAGTAAAACTTTCTTGTAAAAAAACAACATTATATCACAAAAACAAAAGTTCTATCTATTTATATGTCAAGTTTATAAAAAAACATAAGGTGTCAAGGTCAATGGTCCATTTAATAAAAACTTTGTCTGATCTAAATTAATCGTTTTTTTCGTATATTGCTTTAAAATTGAAAATATATTTAACTAATCGTTTTTTTCATTTATAAAAGCATAATTTCTAAATAATATACGCTTACTTTTAATTCTAAATTATTTAGTAGTGGGGGTTGCTGCATTGGTTAAGTCTATAAGGGATCTCCTTGCCATTGTAGATGTGCTTCTGAGGAGGCTGAGGACGCTTGGGCTGATTCAGAATCTGTGCATTGATATCGTCGTAGCTGCCATCAGCACGGTATTCGTTCACAGCTACTGGCTCTGCTATGTCGTTGATGACATGCTCCTTGATAATATGGCGCATATCCTCGACGGTGGGCTTATATCCGCAATTCTGGATCATCTTGGTGATGAGTAATCCGACAAGCTTGTGGATCTTGCGAGTGGGATGGAAAAAGTCTTGCCAGACAAACTGATCTGGGTCCGTGCAGTAAGAAAGAGGATTTCCTTGCAGGTCCTTGATGACACAGCTGGTCTCAATGCCATACTTGATGCCTAGATCGGGCAGCAGCTGCGTGATGATAGGATAGATAAGGGAGTATGTATCGAAAACGCTGACGTTGATGTCTGGATGGCTCTTGGCAAACTCGTCAAAGACTTGCTTGTAGACATGGTTGAAATCGGCAACTACAGACTTGGTCAGCTCGACGCTGTTCAGCTGGGCTATGCGAGGAGTAAAGAAGATTGGAGGCACATTCGAGATATGGAAGTTCTTGAAGCCATAGCCAATCATCTTCTTGACTACGCTTCTAATGTTATCGGCAACCACAGTAGCAAATTCGATTGTGTCCTTCTGGGACTTGAACGTGTGGTTATTCAAGCCGTACACAATATCGTTTGTGCCAATTTCAATTACGACTGTATCGTCTTCAGGGGTCTGGAAACGCTTTTCGTGGCGCTGCTGGCCAAACATTTCGACCTGGTCCTGGATATTTGGAACAGGCGCAATAGTATGCTGATTGCCAGAGCTTCCATCACCAAATGCAAAGTTGGCCAGTGTCTTGTCGAGACGCGTGCCTACCCACTCGTTCCACATAAAGCCGCTGCTATACCGGCCTTCAAACCATGGAGGCGGGTTGAAGTCGGGGCTGAAATGCTCGACAATCTTCCAGCGCGAGCCAATGTCGCTGTACGAATCGCCAAACACAATTAATGTACCGTTGTTGCCGCTGCCACATGTAGGGCCAGACGGTGCTTGGCCATATGCTGGTGGGGAGTTGGCAGCTGCAGTTGCAGCTAGAGCTGCCATTGCAATTGCGAGGGGCGTAGCAAAAATACTAACCATTTTACGATGAGATGAAAAAAATAAGAATCGACTATTTATAAATTCTAATATGTTAAAATTCCAGTTATTTTTTATAACAACCCTAAAAGAGTTATAGTGAAGAAGATTTAATGGGGTTTATATCACAAAATAAAAAATATATGCTTTACAATATAACTTTTAATGAACATGGAAAAATACTTTTATGTCATTTAATGTTTACAAAATCATCCGTTTTCATTAATTTTTTTCTGAGCTCATGCTGCTTTGTTTCATATTTCTTCCCTATTAATAAAAATATTTTTAATGGTTTCTACTTTATTTTTTCTCACATGTAACAAAAGAAAAATCATAGTCTATATAATTTACGCTCATGGATAAAATGGGTAAAAACACTTTACGTTTTCTCTTTTTCTCTCTCTCTTTCTCCTCATCCCCACAAGTGAAACCCGAATTAATCAAACTAATAGTTTTTAAATAAACTGTTTTTGGTATAGCACTGAATAGAAACAGCATGTCTTCTCTATATAAATATATATCCCCATTTATTTATTTATTTTTTTACTTTTTTTCATAATGCCATCAGATCGCACGACACACGCTCGAAAACCAGGGACTACACGTGGTCGGGGTGGTTATGGAAGAGGTGCTCATTACAAGGCATGCTATGGCAGCAAGGATAGTCGCCATGTTTGTCAGGCTGCAGACAATGCTGCGTCATCTCAGGATCTGCCGAATGAGCAGCCCCAGCTATGGTCGCTATTGCAATCCATGGACAGACAAAACTACAGCTGTTACAAGCAGCTCTCTGGAAAGAAATTTGCCTTTTCAGGGTTTGCGCCGATAATTGATTACATCCAGTCAGATGCATATGCGCCGCCCAGCCGGATCCGCGTTCAAGTAGATCAGGAAACAGCCAAGTTCCCTGCA
This sequence comes from Coemansia asiatica, assembly GCA_027478445.1. Lineage (NCBI taxonomy): Eukaryota > Fungi > Kickxellomycota > Kickxellomycetes > Kickxellales > Kickxellaceae > Coemansia > Coemansia asiatica. Next base: position 45,393 of record JANBOH010000070.1, read on the forward strand.
TCGTGCTATTTATCAAAATCCCAGAGAAAAGCCACAGCGCATTATTTGTCGGATCTTATTGGCCGTAGATTGGCACAGCTGTAGTCCAGCCGATCAAGACATGGTCAGGGCTGGCAATCGGCCAATGGCGGCGCTTTATCAATCGACACGCCTGGGCAGGAGGTGATTGAGCGCACATCAGTTTTGCTAGGCAACAGAAGCATCGAGGCACGACTTACAGCTAGTCTGCCTGCAGCAGGAAGGACCATTCTGGGAGTTACTGCGCAAAGGATGTTTCTAGAGACGCTGCCGCAGGTAGTTGCCGAAACGCTGGTTTATGCAGCCGTTGGCCACGAGGAATTAAGCGCGTTGATCAAGTGTGTCGAGGGCCAGGAATATCTGCGAGCTCAGCTGCAGTCGAAAGGGCTGCTGTGCTTTGTTGGGAACGGCTCGATTCTGCCTCGCATGTCGGGGGTCTCCAGCCTTCCATTGGAGTCGCGAGACACTGTGCTTTTCCTGTCGCCCGCAAGTCTGCAGGTCTCCTTTATGCTGCCCAACAGAGGAGAAATTTTGGGAATGGGAACACGACACGGAGTGACGCTTATCTGTGGCGGCGGCTTCAATGGGAAATCGACCTTGCTTCAAGCAGTTGAGATGGGCGTCTACAACCACGTTCCTCGAGACGGACGCGAGCTGGTTGTCACTGATAGCTCGGCGATAAAAATAAAGTCAGAGGAAGGGCGGTCTGTGAGCAATGTAGACATACGCCCGTTTATCAACCGCCTACCGTTTGGCAAAGACACAAGCAAATTCTCAACTACCAACGCATCGGGATCGACCTCGATGGCTGCTTCGATCCAAGAGGCGCTGGAAGCTGGATCAAGGGTGCTTTTGTTTGACGAGGACACGTGTGCTACAAACTTTCTAGTGCGTGACGGGCGGATGCAGCAGCTTGTCTCTCAGAGCAGGGAGCCGATAACGCCGCTTATAAGCCGTGTTCGCGAGCTCTGGGAGGCAAAGTGTGTCAGCTGTGTCTTGGTGATAGGTGGGTGCGGCGACTACCTTGATGTGGCAGACACCGTCATTGATATGTGTGAATACAGCGCGGCAGACGCTACTGCCAAGGCAAAAGACATTATAGATCGCATTCCCATTTCTCTCGAGATACCGCTTCTTGGATATGGCCCCACGCCTTGCAGAGTAGTCTCGGTGTCGACGAGGCTTGCTAGCAGTCACAAGCCGCCCAAGGCTCTAAGCAAAAAGCTGATTGCGTTTTTCCTCGCAAACAAGCCTGAAGCTGCACCCATCACTGAAAGCCAGCCAGTAGACCAGGACAATAGACTATGTATCCAAAGTCTCTTATCGGCAGAGCCCAGTATGGAGTCGGATCTGGATTTGTCTGCGCTGGACCAGCTAGCCTCTGCATCCCAGACCCGCAGCATCGCGCGAATCATCTGCGAAATCAGCCGGTCATGCGGAGAGAGCAAAACAATGCGCGAGTGGCTGGCGCTCTTTGAACAAAGGACACTCGATGAGCTGTGCAGCAGCCTAGGAATTGCTGGCGACCTGGCCCGACCACGCAAGGCAGAGGTCGCGCTGGCCGTCAACAGGCTGCGGCTAGCATACATGGGCTAGCGTGTAGCCAGAGCCATGGCTCCGGTCAGCGCCGTCGTGTTGCGTTGAGATATGAAAGACGGGGCTATATATGCATACCTCTGCGTTGACATCTGCGAAATGCGCCACTGCACAGCAGCACGTGTTTAACGGGATGAAAGATTTTTGTGTATGCAGGCTCTGCTCTGCTGTGCTTTGGTTCTTCAGCAAAAAAATGTTGAGTTGAAGATTAATAATAAGCTGGCGCCTTTAAACAATTAGCATATAACGTTTTGCTCTTGCTCTTGCTTTATTTTTTTTTTGTTTGTGTAGAATAGAATATACCTTGCTCTTGATCTGGTGCTCGCCATTCTTTTTGTTGCTAGCGCCAATGACGGCATCAAACTGGCTTTTCTTTCCCTGCAGCTCAATATGCGATATCGCCACCAAGTATCTTTTACCAACTTTCAACGACTATGCTTTCTCCCTCTTCCCCAGCAAAGCAGGTAGAAAACCTTGCAAAGATAACTCATTTTTCCTTTTTTTGCGCTGATCTGCTTTGTGAAACATCTATGACATAACAAAATTTGGTTGCACATGTCTTGCAAAGAAGTGGATCGATGCAGAGAAGAAAAATGCCCAAGCATTTCAGAAAGTGTGTGTGGGAGACCGCTTTTATGGAAACATGGTCCAAGCCCCTGTGATTGGCTGGACGCCAGCCTGTGCCTTTTTTTTGTTTTTAATTTCTTCAAGCAGAAACTTTAGTCCCTCTTTTATAATTTTCTTTTCTTCTCCCGCTTAGCTACTCTTTATTTTTTATCTTTTTAGGTCTAAACTTATTTTTTCACCTCTATTTTCCGCCCTCTCCCTCCTCCCCGTCCTCCCCTGTCGTTCAAACTCTCTATTTATTTTTTATTATCCCAGTCTCTATCTCTCCATCTCTATTTCTCTCTCTCTTTGTTTCGGCTTCCCTCCCTTTTTTTTTAGTCTGGCCAGACAGCTCGAACTTTCCCAATAATTTTGTGAGCACAACATACGCTTTCGGACGCTTTCTTGCTGTTATCGTTTGGCTTTAGTCCTCGTTCTACATCTCGGTTTTGTTTTTATTTGCGGCTGCGTCCTCTGCCTTTTTTATTTCCTACGTAGTGCACTATTGGTCTTGGTATCAGCACTGGGTTTCGGTTTCGGTCTCGTCCTCGGTCTCTCTTTTATATTTGCAGAAATTTCAAATTGAAGCCTCAGACTAATTTGTACTATTCCTGTGACGGCTTTTTTTCTCTCGCTCTCCTGACACTGGCTTTTTTTTTTGAAGTATGAAGCCAGCTGTGCTGCTTGGTATAGCACCTCTGTTTGCAAGTCATGCGCTGGCAGCATGCTCGGGCATGAACACTGCAGACCAGGGCTCTTGTCCATCCGACCAGTGCTCTGCGCTTAACGAACAATTTAGCAGCTCAAGCGTGCTTGTCTCCTTGTCCAACTATAACCTCAATTCCGATACAAATGCAACGTTTGTCTCCGAGCAGTCTCCCGATTTAGCCGCTATCAAAGATGGGAACCTGGTGCTCTCGTTGAAGCAATCTAGCAGCAGCGCCGGTACGTTTGCAGGCGCAACTGCCTATTTTACAAGGTGGATACACTATGGAACCGTCACCGCTAGAATCAAATCTGGCTCTACAGCTGCCGGCGTCATATCGTCGCTCCAGCTACAGGACGATGCCGGCTCAAGCATAGACTTTGACTGGGTAGGCTTATCCTCGAACCGCGCGCAGGCAAACTTTTATACAGACAACCAGGTACAGCTTTCCCAAGCATCTGCTCCCGTCCTATCTGTAGACCCGACAAAGTCATTTGTCGAGTATAGGATTGTGTGGCTGCCCGATTCGCTGACGTGGTATGCAAATGGCTTTGCCGTCCGCACAGTCAGACGCGAGGAGACGTGGGCTGAAGGCGAGCAAAAGTTCCACTACCCAGACAAGCCAGCTCGGCTGTCGTTCTCGATATGGCAGTCTTCGACTTCTATTAACCCTGCTATGACCGAGCAGTGGGCAGGAAGCTTTGGTTCACAGCCAGCCGATTCTGAATTCCAATTGCTTGTCAACTCTGTCTCTGTCCAGTGCTACTCAAACTCTACCTCATTGGTCAGCACTGCCCACAGCCTCAACAGTCTCGATGCAGACAGCAAGGCTTCAGAGCAGAAACAGCAAAATGCTCTTACTGCTTCCTCAAAGTCGACTGCCATCAATGAACTGTCCAACTTTGGCCTTGTCTCTTCGGACAATAGCCAAAGCTCAGACAGCGAACTGTCATCTTCGTTGTCTCTTGCATCTCAGTCGGGTGGCTCTAGCGGTGATGACCTGTCCAAATGGCTGGCTGGCCTTAATTCGCCCTTGTCCTCGTCTTCATGCCAGCTTAATGCAGGTGCGCTTGTTACCAGCTTAGTATTTGCCAGCATCATTGCTTTGCTTACTAGCATTTAATGCTATTGCTTTTTATTTTTGTGCTGCTTCCTTTGTTAACTGGATTTAAAAAAAATTATTTAGCATTACTGCGTTAAACTGCAAATATGCCTCTGAAAAAAGAATGGCATTGTTTTCTTTTCTGTTTTCTTTTTTTCTGCATACAAACTCTTGTATTTTTTGCTAATTACGACCCAAAGTGCATCTATGCTACCTGATATATAAATGTACTTTTACTCTTAAAAGCCTTGCATATCCAAGTAATAGATCTAGATAGTATTGGAAAGGATGGAAATAAATAACGTTAAAAATAATAGTAGTCTTTCACAAAATCCAAAACTAAAAGAAAAACACTATTAATAGATGATGCAAAATTTATACAGTTTATCATGAGCAGCCATGCCAATTTCCTAGTCTCAAGCAATAAAACTTTCTTTTTGCTTTCTATCTAGTTCGCTCGTTAATTATAAATAAAATACAACTTATCATTTTTTTGGCACATTATTATTGTTATCGTAACTATTATCTCGTTTTTTGTTCTTTTTTATTATTTGCTATTTCTTTTTTATTTCCTGTTATTGAAACCATCTCGTTCTTGTATATTGGATATGAGAATCTGGATAATATTATTTTCACTGCTTGTAATGCAGGTAGCAGCTAAGCAGTCAGCAGATGTACCAGATAAGGACATTGATATTGGCTCTAAAAATACAAAACAAAAGCCAATCAAGCTCGTTAATCAGGGCACTGAATATCAGATTGTTCTTAGTCAACCAGAGCCTAACCAGGAGATTTCTGCAAAGAGCCCAACTATTGAGACGGATAAAAGCCAGTCCAAAAGCAACTACTTGGATACATCTAATATTTTAAGCAAAAGTAACGCTTTAGATATTGGCAATCGGTCATCTCCAGACACTGAGTATGATGCCGTAGTTGATAGACAGCAGCCTGCGCCGTTTGGGATAGGTGGCTTTAACCTAGACAATATTCTCAATCTCATGGCCGGCGACAACGAAGGTAATGTTAACTTTAATGCTATTGGCATAGAGCTGGCACAAAATATTGCTAATGTCATTGACATGAACGAGGTAGGAAACATGGCAACTACATTGGGTCTAATGATGTCTGGCATTGGCGCAGCAAATGAAATCCAGCGGCAAAGCTCAGGAAATATAAATGCTCTGGAAAATGATCAAACTGCTATTATAAACAGTGGTGTATCTGTGCTATTGCAGCAAATCCTCTCTAGTCCTCAGGGTTCTGCAGATTCTAATCCTAGACAAAATGGCGGAAATGAGCTGAATGCAGCTGGAGGCAATGGCTTCGATACTTCGCAGCTTGTCAACCTTGTGGCAAGTGGACAAGGCAACAACTTGGACGTGCAAGGAATAGCCAACGTAATAGGCAACATAATGGGATCTAGCCAAAATGCGCAGCCACAAGAGGTAAAAAGAGATACTGAGCAGGATAACTCGATTGCGGACAAATCGACATCTGTATCATCAAATGAAAAGACCCGGAATTCCCAGAAGCCCAGTGGTATGGCTGTGAATAACAAAAGCAATACTTCAACTGCTGCTTCTTCTGCTTCTGCTTCTACAGGCGTTCGCAAGATAGCAAGCTTAATGAACGACCTTGTCAATGGAGACGATATGTCGGGAATGGCAAGCATTGCTCAAGCAATTGGCGTCAGAAATTTCTTCAAGACAGACGATAAGAAAATCCCTGATGGCTGTCCTACATGTTTTAATTGCCTGTATCCTGGATCGGTCTGTGCTCACAATGCAACATGCAATCAGTTTACTGGACGATGCGACTGTCCAGCTGGATGGACAGGCGAAGACTGTCTTCAACCAGGTAAGTTAAACGTTGTAATAATATTCTTGTCTCCATCTAGCTTTTAACTTCAAGCTGATTATTGTTATAATATTCCTTTTTACTAATCTAATCTCACATAACTGCTGCTATGTAAACTTTTGTATGTTTTCTTTTGCAACTCAATCGACTATATTTTTAATGTAGCCTGTCTTGGTCCTGTTGATGGAAACGAACGTCCAGCAGCAAAAAGCGGGCATTGTCACCAGGATACAGAGTGTAGACCAGGATGGGGTGGCTGGAATTGCAACAGTAAGTCTTTATTTTTAAATTATGCTGCATATTATTACCTTAATCAATTTGAGGAAAAGCGCGCATTGCATAAACAGCAGTATTAAATTCAAGGCTGTTAAAAATATTACTATTTGATTACATGTATGCTAACTAACTATTTATTTTTTTTGTTGCTATAACTGAAATATTTAAAAAAAATATAGTGTGCTTGAGAGATGATGCGTGCGATGCGCTCAATCCAACTGGTGAAGGCGGACGCTGCTACACAGGTAGCGAGCTTATTACAAATGTCGTCGGTCAGTGCTATGTAGGCAATGCCGATCTAGGTAGATACCTGCCCGATGGTGTCACTCCAAAAATGACATTTGGATGTGATAGAAACACTAGCTCTTGCTCAGCTCAGTTTTGGCTAAGTGGCAAAGAGTCGTTCTACTGCAACCTTGACCAGTGCGATATTGGTACATGGGGTCAACAGTCTACAGCGGCCATCAACTGCAGACGAATGAAGTGCCAGTGTATTCCAGGACGGTTCCTGTGTGGTAATTATGGATTGGACATAGCCTCGGTCTTAAGTGAGGTCGAGGGTCCTGTAGACATTAAGTGCCATGACGACGGGTTCAGCAACTGTTACATCCGCGAATTCATGATTAGCAAAACCTTGTCTGCCATTATCGGCGACGACGCTATCAATATGAAATGCACAGTCGGGCAGTGCGTTCACTATAGCCAGCTCCCGGACTACAAGCGGCCTGTTGCTGAAGCAAGTAAAGGAGGCATGCTTCTAGGAGTCTCGACGTCGCTGTTTACAGTGTACATCGTTTTGCGGCTGATCAAAATGCTTGTGCGAAATCATGACCAGGCAAAAGCATTATCAACGCAAGCTGCTTTAAAATCCGTAGCTGACAACAGTGAAAAACACGGTCAAGTCTCCAGAGCGGGAAGCAAGGCTAATAGCGCATCAGAAAATGCAAGAACAGTGACGACAAATGAGATTAGTAACATGATGATGAACACGCTTCGCGCAACAGTGTCATTTCGCGACATTTCATATACAATACCAACGCAGGGGCCAGATCTAGTTTCGTTTAAAAACCTGGGTATCAACATTAACAGCAGAAACCAGCTAAACACCATTTCGCCAAATGGTGCTCAACAAACCACTGAAAATAACAGTGGCAACAAAGCAAAATCGTTTCAAGTACTCAAAAACATCTCTGGAGTCGTAATGCCTGGCGAAATCCTAGCTATTCTCGGCGCTTCAGGTGCAGGAAAAAGTACATTGCTAGACATACTTTCACGTCGCGAAAAATGCGGTATTGTCACAGGCAAAGTCCAGATCAATGACAGAGATATAATAAGTGGCATAACGACGGAGGAGTTCCACCGCATGTCTGGCTATGTCGATCAGCAGGACCTTCATGTTGCAACCGCGACTGTCTATGAGACAGTCCTGACATCTGCTCTTTTGCGTCTGCCTCAAGCAATGTCCCGAGCTGCCAAAGAGGAGCGTGTGTGTGATGTTTTGCAGGAGCTAGGTCTGTGGACAGTTCGCGACTCCAAGATTGGCAAAATAGGCGCTCGTGGTATTAGTGGTGGAGAGATGAGGCGAGTTTCGATTGCATGCGAGCTGGTTACTTCGCCATCTATAATTTTTCTCGACGAGCCTACCTCTGGCCTTGATGCATACAACGCATTTGTAGTAATGGATACACTGTCAAGATTGGCTCGCAGGTATAGCCGAACTGTCATTTGCACTATCCATCAGCCTCGCACTGATATATTTAGCATGTTTGACCAGCTGATTGTGTTGGCTGCCGGCCAGATGTGCTATTCAGGACCTGCAGAAAACATAGCTGATTACCTAGCGTCTATCGGGCACCCAGTTCCTGATGGGTACAATATTGCTGACTTTTCAATCGATCTTGTGCAGCAGGCAACAGTGACAAGCTCGAAGGATGGATTTGTAACTTCTAAGACAGATATTAAAAATAGTATTAAGGATTCTGAGATGCGTTTCTCTACAGGTAAAAATGATAGTAGCTCAGTCAGCGACGATGAATGGGACCCTCTGCTAGGCACGAGCTCTGTATCACTGGCTGCAGCCGATACAGCTAATGCAGAGACTGGTCTTAAGAACCGAAAAGAGTCTCAATTTATTGTGTACAATGCGCATGTTAGCCTGAATAAGATACTTGAGAGCTTCCAGGCCAGCAACCAATGCAAAGCAATAACTAAGCATCTGGACAAGCTTACTGGGCCCGACTGGACACCTTCACCCTTTAACAAGGTCAGCTCTATCGGAGGCGTTCCACATATGCGACCAGTGACGCCGCTACAGCAAGTAATTGTTATCCTCCTTAACATCTACGATCTTTTGACGCTCCTGTGCAACAGACTCCGTGGAAAACAGGTCGGAACATCGTTCAGGGATGAGCTACGACCACCTGTTTTTGAGCAGTTCAAGATTTTGTCAGCACGTATATTCCGTCATCTTTACAGAGATCCAACTCTTATGCTTGCCAACTATGCCATGTCCGTGTTTATAGGCTTGATGTGCGGTATTTTATTCTACCAGCTAGACAGCTCAGTGCAAGGTGTACAAAATCGACTGGGCCTAATAATGTTTATACTGGCCTTTTATGGATTTGGCTCTACAACATCTCTTTTGGTCTTTGCCGAAGAACGCTTGCTTTACCTGCGGGAAAGAGCAAATGCTTATTATGATCCAATGGCATACTTCCTAGCCAAAGTCACATTTGACCTGATTCCACTGCGTGTAGTTCCGCCCATGCTACTGACACTTATCATGTATCCTATGACAGGCTTAGCAGCGACATGGCATCAGTTTATAAAATTCTTCAGTACTCTGGTCCTATTTAACCTGACTACGGCATCGCAAATGTTTTTTATTGGTCTGCTAGCTGAGCAGCTTGTAGTTTCAAACTTTTTAGCGTCCCTGGTCTTGCTGTTCTCTCTCCTGTTCGGTGGACTGATTCTAAACAAAGAGTCTATACCATCTTTGTTGCAACCCCTTTTTGGAACATCCTCCTTTAACCTGGCCTATGAGGCGCTGGCAATCAACGAACTGAGATACGCGCATATAGAGGAGGTACGATTTGGACTTGAAATAGAAGTACCTACTGCCGCACTAATATCATCTTTTGGATTTAACTTACAAGCATTCTGGCCAGACATAACCTTTATGTGCGTTGTTTTAGTAGCGAGTCTAGGCATGTCTTTGCTTTGGTTGACATTTGTTATCAAAGAAAGAAGATAGTACTTTGCTTTTAGCTTTTTATCTTAGTAGATCTTTTTTATATCCTATTTTTTTTAAAAGAATATTAGATTTAAATAAATTATAATTGTTTATGCGTAATAGAATGTGTATACTTGTACGTCTATACTTTTTTATGACTAAAACTGCTTGTAAATACTATTTGACTTAATACTCAACTCTTTGTGTGTAAGACATTTCTACTCTTCTTTGTTCTTCTTAGCTTCACTCTACTTTAAGTTTGCTTTCAACCCTTCAACTTTTAAATTGAGCATTGGCTTTACATTATTTTGTTTCCTCTTGTTTCAATAATAGGTTGCTATATATAAAAGCGCATGATTTCTGCCCAGACTTGGTCATGATGAAAATCTAATTTGATTTTCTTGCTCTGATTTATCTCATTTGTATGTGCTTCGTTGTAGCATATCTAATTAACATTTAGTTCTTTTCTAAATCTTTCATTTTCACTCAATTCAATTTATTTGTCTTTTAATACAAAAATAGTCAGCTAGTACATTGTTGCGAATGCAGCAAGAAGTGCTGTTGTATAAATAAGAACAGTGTACAACCACAAAAGGAACAAGAGGATTGTAAAATGGAAAGTTTATTAAAAGACTGAGGATTTCGCTCCCTGACGGAGACAAAACCTCAGTTTAAAAAGAAAATTGTAAATAAAAATGTAAATAAATGTAAACAATTGTGAATGTGTCTAGTGTAGCGATTACAAAGGGTTGCGTCCCTTTTTAATTGTAAATGTCCTACAAGTGTCAACACATTCGCAATTGAAGCCACTTCAAAGATGACATAAACCTGTTCTCAATCAGGAATATCACCACTGTGTCATTCTGTCGTTTGTAATGACCCATTCCCATCGTGATTGTCGGCCACAGCGCTGGCCGTCTGTAACAACATATGCCTGTGCTGAGGCTTGAACAGATTGGAAAAGTCATTCATCCCAACGGCCTCATATCCGTTAATATGCAGTGAGCACAGCAATGGCAGGTGCTCTAAAAACCGTTTAATGCACAAAGTAATTACCTCAGGCTTACTGATATAGGCAAGCGATAGAATTTCCAAGTATCTGATACTTGTCTCCCATGGCGCATCATAAACCATAGTCTGCTGATTATTGCATGACTCGTTGCTAATGGGCATAGATTGCTGAGTAAATGTCAGCTCATATATAATCAGCTTTTCCAGCTGCGGCATCATCCTAACCATTTGCTCCATTATCAAATAGTCGACCTGGCTCATTATCCGGATCACTGACAGATTGGACCACTGGATGCGGCTGTGGTCCAGCTGGAACTCTGAGTAAGACATCAACAGTGAGGAATGGTTTTTAGAGACTGTGACACGTCCAAACAAATGGTTAGTAAGTGCGTAAAAGTTGTCCGGATGCTCCAATTGCGCATAATACAGTGTTACATCCAGCGAGTCCACTGAGCGAATGTCTGACCTAACAAACACATTTGGTGGAATAAATGAGTAGCGCAGTGTCAGCTGCTTCAAATGGCTTGGATACTTGGCTGCAAGCGACATGGCAGCATTGGGAGGATAGTTTGTAATGCTAAGTGAATGAAGCTTGGGAAACTCCATCTGATACTGGTTCTCAGCAGTGTCTGTTCGCGATAGCTGCTGCTCACCACCAGTGTCTTCTAGCTGTCCAGCAAAGTACAACTCTAGGACTTGCAAGTTGCTAAACCGAATCAGCTTGAATGTGTCTTTTGGCATCTGCTGCTCAAAGCACTGCCAGCTAAACTCTGATGGTATGTCATCAAGCACCAGCTTCCTTAGAGATGCAGCATTGATTCTAGGCAGAAGAGGCACTGAATCTATGCCGATTCTAATTTCCAGATGTGTTAGATCACTGGAAAACTGCTCAAAGCTATATGCCACAGGATGTCCTGTTGAGTAGTACCTGAGTCTTTGCGCATAGTTGTCTAGCAGTGCCGTTTTGATAGACTTGCCAAGCTCGGCTGGTTCACCATCTGAGTCGAACCTAAGCTTTGTAATCTGAGGCATTTCTTCAATGATCATTCTGCTCATCTGACCAATTAATTTTTTGCCCTCACCATCGTCTTCCTCAATATCTATAATACCTTCTAATATGTTCTGATACAAATTCAGCCACAGATGCTGTACATTTGACCACAAGTGTGTCCCAAATCCAAACAGTGTAGGCATTATGCTAACAAAGGGCTTGACAAACAGCATTTCATCTAAACATATGAGCAGGCTATGTACATAACCAGTATATCCCAGTGCCGTTATCAGGTCAATGTTTGTAGAAAACCTAGTGGACTTATATATTCCTTCATCAATAGCTGTGTAACTGCTGCTACTACTACTGCCACTACTGCTGCCACTGGAACTTTTGAATTGAATCTTGCCTTCTACAAACGACTCTCGATACACTCGTTGCAAAGCCAGTTTTCGCCACTTGCTGCATACTGATATATATGGCAACTTATAACGCCATCCATATGGTCTGCTTTCATGCGATTCAATTGCTAGAAAAAGGATGTTTTCCACAACAATTGTAGGAAGGTCTGTTATATGCATTTTTATAAATAAAAACAAACACCACCAGAATACGTTTATGTGTGTGTAACATGAAGGCAATAGGTTGATATAATAGTATTTAAATTAGTGAACAAAAATAGAAGTGTTATTCATTAAACTTTTTGATACCTATTATTATAAAATTATAATGAAGAGAATTTTCGTTGACTTGCTTTTTCATTTTTTTTTGAGTTACTCCTTTAAATGCATCTGCTTTTTTTACTATAAAGAAATTAGTAAATAGCAGGCAGTATAAAATGATTTGGAGTTTTTCTTTTCTTTTCCCCTTTTATTTCAGTGAAAACAAATTCAGATTCTTTTTCTAAATAAGTATAAAATTATTTTAAAGATGTTACCCACTTTTCAATTTATTCTACTTGACAGTATTTTTTCAAGTTGTAAATTAGGATAATTTTAGTAATAGAAGTATAGTAGTAGACCCCGTTTTTCTACCTCATCAAAAAACATGACTTTTTGCCACCAACAAATCTTTTGATCAAACCCTTAATTTCTGCAAAAAGGAGCAAGACATCATGTGTTGGTGATGAGGGAAAAATTGAAATAAAAATATGAATAAATTCACTGCCCTCAGTGCTCTTAAAGCAATAAAGTAAAACAGCACATTGTTTCTTTTTCTTTTTTCTTTTTTCTATTAAAAATTAAAGTTGATTTTGCTGACTAATATTTCTAAATTTTACTGATTACAAAAGCTATTGTTTTCAAGCATTGAAAGTGAATGTTGCAAATGTTGTGGGCACACAGTAATATGTTGGTTGTACTTGTACATTTTCACTTATTGAGGCATAATATTGAAAATGAATAAATTGAATTGAGTGAAATGAAAGAAGATTTAGAAAAGAAAAATATGTTAAATAGATGTGCTACAATGTAGCACACACAAATGAGATAAATCAGAAA
>JANBOH010000071.1:0-57759 GCA_027478445.1 Coemansia asiatica
GTTCAGGCTGCTGGCAGGTCTGGCGAAAAGCCTGATCTTGAGGCACTCTGGCGACCCGAGTTTGGCCGATACATGATTGAAGGTAAATTCAATAGCAGAGCAGAGGTGATAATGGTCACCCTTCTTTTTCATATTTTTCCACCTTATCTACACCGGCAGATGTGTTTAGTTGATGTCCGGCTCTGCTAATGAACATAAAAAAATGAGTGCTCAGTCCCAATCTCGGGTTCTTTATTTGACAAGGAATTCCAGAGGAAAGACAAAAAAAACTTTATATTCTTCTGGTTTTGGCACAGTGATACAGAGCGATTTGTATTATTTGGTTCCATTTATATTAAGATTGTCACAATGTCTTTTTTCCCAGTCACTTGCTACTCGCTTTGCTTTGCATTGGTTAATTAATTGCGACAGTCTCACATATGTTTCTGTACCACCACACCAACATCACAATCCACAATCCACAGCAAAACGCCTGCTCCCCGAAATACACGCCATCTCATTTAATAACACATTTTGCCTCGCTTTTTTTCTTTCCCAAGAGCGTCTAAGGCGTCCAATGTCTGCTGTTTGCAAAGATGCCATTGCTGCATCTATGAGCCAACGCTTTTCTGGATCCCTTAGTTTCTCTTTTTTATTTTTTTGTTTGCTTTTGCTGGTTTCCACATATGACGAGCTGCCACAATCGATTAACAGACAGCCAGCTGCCCATGAAGATGGCAAGATTTTTGTCAATTGCTGCATGGTCATACTTGCAGGGCATATCCCAACACAACGCCAAGCACAATCTTACCCTGCTGCCATTTTTGCTGCTGTTACTTTATCTCTACAAATCTCAAGAGCAAAATTATTAAGCTTCTGATTATTTAATTTTGCTAGTTATCGATTGATTTTCATTCACACATGCAAAATGTGTTCCAAAAAACAATGTTTAAATTTTTTTTTTTTGCCGGATTGATTGTCGGTTCTTGATGCAAGAGGCTAAATTGGAAAACAATTTTATACTTTAAAAACATTAAAAAAAACCCATTATTAGGCACGCCTGGTCAGCCCTACAAATCGACGGTTGCAGAGCTTACAAATGTCGAGGAAAACATGAAGCGGCGGCGCAGCATTGTCAGCGGGATGCTAAAGGACAACGAAATGGTTCTCTCTGTGGGCAGCTACCCGGAACTTGGCAGCGGCGATTTTCTCGAGCCCCCGCACAAGGCCAATGGCCAGTTTTCGCGCAGTCTGTTTTTGCCAGACGAGGTGATCAACCCGCATCCACGGTTCCGCACGCTTGCAGGAAACATTCGCGAAAGACGAGGCTCCAAAGTAGCCATCAACATGCCCATTTTCCACGATGTCAACACGCCAAGCCCGTTTGTCGACCCGACCATTCCCTTTGAGCGCAGCCTGTTCCCTGGCGACAGCGAGGCCAAGGAAGGCGCGGCACTTGCAGATCACATTTACATGGACGCCATGGGATTTGGAATGGGCTGCTGCTGTCTGCAGATCACGCTGCAGGCACCCAATGTCGACCAGGCGCGGAGGCTGTATGACCAGCTGGCCACTATCGGCGCTGTGATGATGGCGCTGTCTGCGTCGTCGCCCATTTTCCGCGGGTACTTGGCCGATGTCGACTGCAGATGGAATGTCATTGCTGCCGCTGTCGATGACCGGACGCCCGAGGAGCGGGGCGAGCGGGGTCTGTCCAAGGACCTCTTTGTGATTCCAAAGTCACGCTACGGAACCATCGACACGTTCCTAGGCTCCGACGACGGCTACTTCAAGCCCGAGTACAACGACTTGCCGCTGGTGTACGACAAGGAGATCTACAGCCACTTGGTCAGCAGTGGAGTCGACGATCTGATGGCCAGGCACATATCGCACCTGTTTATCCGTGACCCGCTAGTCATTTTCGAAGAGCTTCTGAACCAGGACAACTCTGTGTCGGCCGATCATTTCGAAAACATCCAGTCGACCAACTGGCAAAACGTGCGGTTTAAGCCGCCTCCACCAAACTCGCCCATTGGCTGGCGCGTCGAGTTCCGGCCATTGGAGGTGCAAGTGACGGACTTTGAGAATGCGGCGTTCTCGGTGTTCACTGTTCTCCTCACGCGGGCGCTGCTAGCGTTTGGCGACATCAACATGTACATTCCCGTGACAAAGATGGACATCAACATGCAGCGTGCACACAGTCGCGACGCCGTTCTCAATGAAAAATTCTATTTTAGACGCAGCATTCTGAGCGGCGGAAGCCAAACATCGTCAGTAGTCGGCGACGACGAGGGCAACAATGACGAGGTGGTCGAGATGTCTGTAAACGAGGTTATCAACGGATCGCTCGAGTTTGTCGGCCTGGTACCGATTGTGCAGATGTACCTGGACTCGATCGAGGTGGAGGACAGCGTGCGTGCAAAGATCGACATCTACATAAGCTTTATCCAGGGACGCGCCGACGGATCGATAATGACGGCGGCAGCGTGGATGCGCAGGTTTGTGCGCAGCCATCCTGCATACAAGTTCGACTCTGTGGTGTCTCCCGAAATCAGCTATGACTTGGTAGTTGCTCTTGACGAGATCGCTCAGGGCAAGCGTGCGGCACCAGAGCTTTTGGGCAGCAAATGTGCTTCTAGCTGAAATAAAGACCAGAGCTCTCCTTTTCCCCTTACATCTGCTATTTTTTTGCTATTGCTGCTGTTTTTCCTGTTGTTTTTAAAATTTTTATTACATTGAATAAACTGTTGGCATTTTTTTCATTGATCTGGTGCTAAACCGCGTTTAGCAGCCTGTGCCGTGCTTGTGGTACCTCGAAAAATGATTGATTTGTGCTCCATCAGATGCGGTGCCATCAACTAGATGGCATATTTTTTATTTTATCTGGCTTTTGTCCTATTTTGGAGCGTTACAATGCAGAAGCATTTGAATGGAGAAAAAAAAACGTCGTGCATTGCAGAAGCTTGTATTGTGCCATTGTATGCAACCAGAGAATATGCCTTTATTGGTAAGAAAGAGATAACCACAATGCGCGGCTGCTAGACAAGAAAAGGCTGAATGCTGCTCTGGATGCAAGGAGCACCTTTGCTTTGGCCATATTACACATCACCCCTCTCTCTATTCACAGCTGCCGCAAAGTGCTTAGCAGCCAAGAGAGACAGTGAGACAGAGAGGCAGAAATGCAGAAATGCAGAAAGGCAGATAAGCGATGGCCAAGCCCTTGAGACATGTTATGTTACTTCTATCTTTGGCTGTGTTGAGGGAGATGGGGACGCCGCAATCTGCCTGGCAAGTTGCCTGTTAAAGGCAGAGCAATTTCGGATAGAAAAAATCCTAAAGACAACAGCTGCATCCAAAGACGGCGTATATGCCACTGCGATATTGCGCCAAAATGATATAAAAACTTTGTTGTTCATTTAATCTTTATCGCTCTATTTATTTGTTTTAGAGCGACAAGTGGCGTGTGCCAATTACTTCATGGGTAAGGCGCCACGCCTGTGTCTGTTTTTGCTGTTTGGCTCTTGTTGCTTACCAAAAATAATCAACGGCTGTAGCGCAGAATGTCGTTTCAGCCGTCAAACTTGGCAATATTATCTTAAAGAAGGAAAAAGAAAGGCTCGGCAGTTTGTGCAAGACGAAGAGCACCTGTTCACAATATAGAGAAGCCACGAAGCAAAGAAGAGTATTTCTTTCGCAGCAGATACACATCCTCTGTCTTTTTGCCGCTGAAAGGAAAAATTCACAAAAAAAAACATTAAGCTAAAGTACCACACCCAATTTCTTACATTTGCATTCGCATTATCCCCCAAATGAATAGATAGGCTCAGCAGCCGTTGTTTCTGTTTTTGCAAGATTGGGCTTTTCTTTTCTTCTTCATAGTATATCGCTATGATGTAATCAAAAAGTGGATTAATTCTGACATGAACGAACAAAATAACAGCAGAATCCCATCCTGAATTGGAAGCACGCTGGCTGGTTTTTCATATAAGTAAAAAATTACTTTTTTACTTGTAAACCAAAGTTGCCATAAAAAAAACTTTTGTGCAGCAAGGCAAACGAAACGGGCCATTTTATGCTGGAACAAAATTTCCTTTTTTCATTTCCAGCGATTTGCTCATCGCCCTCTTCTAGCATTATTTAACCAGCTCTTTTTTATCATCAAAATTCTGCAGAGCCTTTTTTTCGCTGCACTTTTTTTTGTTCCTCTTCCCGCTTGCACTGCCAAATAAAAAAAATTGTTAACATCTTTTTGGCTGGCATCAGTCATCTCTCTATTTTCTGTACTATTTCCATTTTATTTTACAACACTCTTTTCAGACACACATTTTAGAAAACTGAGCTGTAGGCCGCAGACAGCTTTGCTTGCACCGCTTGGAATTCGGCTTCGGAATGACTCGCTTGAAGCCGCCGAACATGTATTCGTGGCAGGAGATTCTTCCGCGTATGGAGGAGATCCGTAGCCAGGCCACAGAGCAATTTATCGCTGCTTGGAAGGACTCGCAGACTAAGCGAGTAAACGATTTTACCTGGCATGAAACCGTAAGTTCGGCGCATACACGCTTTGTTATACATCCACTGCCTTGGTACCGGACTCAGCGCAGTCTGGGCTTCTGCATTTCCCTCCTTCCCCAATCTTTTTTCTTTTGTGCTTGATATCGCTTCTGTTCTTGTGAGCGCGGACCACCGATAGCAGCTTGTCGTTTTATTTTATTTTTTACTGGTTTTGTCAGTCCACCCTTTTTCTTCCCACTACCACCACCCAAAAGCTCTAAGACTGTATGTTTAGCCTGTCCATAAAAACCAGGGCGAAAAAAAGCTTGGGGCATTTTTTTTTGGCCAAGGTGGAAAACCCAAAAAAAATAACCAAACAACCATGAAACATTCTCCTGGCTTTAGGTTTCTACAAATTATGCTCGGTAGCGGTGAGATGCGCATGGGGCATTTGTTGCAGTCGGTGGTCGGCCAACTGTGACCTGATCATGAGCTTTTGCAAGCAGGAAACTGCTTCTTTTTTGGGGGATTTTTATCTTCTTTCCTATGGCAAATAGTAGCAACTGGTGGTAGCTGCCAGCAGGAAATATCTGGCTGTGGCAATGGTGGTGATGAATGACAGTGCTCTTTGCTGTTCCTTGTCTCGCCGTCGTCTTTTGCCTTTGTCGTTGCCTCGTTCTTACTTTGCCCTGGGCGTTAAAAAGTCTTGTTTTTTTTTCTTCTAGTTGCCAATTGTAGAAATATGGTCAGGCACACACCCCATTTTTTTACCTTCTTCTCCCCTGCATCAGAAAATAGGTCGTAGTGCCAACATGAAAAGTCTGAGCACAACAATGCATTCAGACACATGGCAGTAATACAGCATTTGCAAGTCATTTTTTCTCTCTTTTTATTCTCTTCTCTCCTGTGTATCATATGCTCTCCAATACAGCAAGCTTGTACTTGATATTGTGATGTGCTCTTTCTCGGTCTTTGTTGCATTTGCTTGTCCGAGGGCACACTTGCAAAAAAAAAAAATTACTATATCCACTAGTACATAATTGAAAAAATGCAGACATCTAATACACATCTACACAGATATCACTCATCCTGCGCTGCAGAAGCAGCAGCAAACAACCAAATCAATTTAACTAATACTTTTTTTGTTCTTGCTTGCTTACTCTTTCAATTCCTCTTTTTTTCTCTCTCAAATATATCTACAATAGATTGGCTATGTGGTGGTCAAGCGAGACGACGCTGCCAGACGCATGGTGCTTAGCCCACGAGCTCCCGAGATACTCGCAGACCTTGGATGCAATCTTGATCTTGCTTCCTCGGGCGCGCATCCGCAGGTTCCAGACGAAAGCGATGCTGCTAGCGGCTCTAGCATGAGTGCCGATGAAGCTGCCAAGCGTACTTGCTGGCGACCAGCCCATGCCCGCTTTGCCTTTCGATGTAAGTAACTTTTCGTCTTTATTTCCCACTTCAAACACACTATGAAAAGCACAATGCGCTGCAATGGTCATGGTCATTTCTGGTCACAATATTTTCATTTTCCTCCCAGTTTTTTTTCTTTTCTGTGCTTTTTCAGCGAACCCGAATTCTGGGCCCTACTCTGTATTACCTGCCAAATGTCTATATTATTGCCTGTCTGACATTTTCCCTCTAGTTGCTCTGGATTTTCTCTTTTTCTTTTGTTGTTGCTACAATGTCTTTGTTTCGCTATTTCCGCAGACTCGTGCTGTTTGCTGTTGCTGCTTCCTGTTATCACTCCCATTGGGCAGGGGAAAGGAGCAGAAGAATAAGAAGAAGCAACAACAAAGCAGCAATGAAGCTAGATGGGCGTGTGATATGGCCACAAACACAATGATGTGGGCATATGCCATGCGCCATTTTCTTTTTCTATTCTTTTTCTCTCTCTCAAACACAAAGTTCCCAAATCCAGAATTGCTTTCACTTTTTAATGTTGCAACAGATGATCAAGAAGAAAGATAAACAGGACACAGAACCCCCATTATATCCATTAGTATGACATTTTGACATGTGCATTGAACCAAGCTTTAGTTATATTATACATTATACATACGGCATATGTCAAACTTTCTTTTTTTTGCTGCTCATGATGCGGCTTGTGTACGTATGTATAAGAGTGGATCTTTTTTTTTTCATGGCTTGCTGCCTGGCTGATCCCGCCAATCTTCCTTGTTCGGTTTAGTGTGCGTTTCCGAACACAAACATGGAAATAATGAACGAACCTTGATGCATCTGAAATGTTCAACAATCAATACCGATCTGCGGCCCTTTTCTTTTGTTTTCTGTCATCGTCAAAATCAAAATAAACAGGAAAATATAAAGAAAGAAAAGAAGGCCAGAAATGTGCAGCTAATTCTCGGCATTGTAGAATAAAAACAATGCCACAATACATTTCGCCTAATATGCAACAAGCTGCGTCTTGTGCACCATCCGCCTTTTTTCGTGCTCGCTATTGCTACTGCTCATTGCTACTGACTGGCCTAAATGCGGCTCTCTGCATCTCCGCGACCTGACCTGTAGGTGAGCCTCCATTCTTGCGGGCTTTCTCGCTCGGTCAGCTGGCAACCGAAATCTCTGAGTGCCTTCGCGCACGCCGCCGCTTGCTGAAAAGCAAGCTGGAACCCGACGAAATGCTGCTGTCGATCAGCCAGTTTCCGCTGCTGGGATCGGGTATTTACATCGACAAGCAGTCGCACACAAACGGCAAACAGCTCCGCAGCTTGATCCTGTCCGAAAGCTGCCTTAATCCAATGCAGCCTTTTACGTTAGAGATCGCTGGAATCATCGACCGTCG
This sequence comes from Coemansia asiatica, assembly GCA_027478445.1. Lineage (NCBI taxonomy): Eukaryota > Fungi > Kickxellomycota > Kickxellomycetes > Kickxellales > Kickxellaceae > Coemansia > Coemansia asiatica. The sequence continues at coordinate 7,277 of JANBOH010000071.1, forward strand.
CGGCATCGTGCCCTACACTGCGGTGCCCGTCTTTCACGACAAAAGCACAGCTTGGCCGTTTGTCGATCACGATCTTTCGTCAGAAACCCTCGACTTTGGCATACTCCAGAGCACCGTTGGCGTCGATGGCTCCTGCCACGGCACCCGAAATAACAGCATTGTCCACAGCACAAACGCCAGTCCTGGATTTGCTGCTGCATGCAATGTAAATGCCACATTCTCCGCTGCCGCTTCAACCCAAAATAATAGCACTGAAGCAGCAGCATCTACAAAGGGCTCTGATAGCTGGCCCTACGCTGTGACTCCCTCGCCACGCCCGCCAATGTTCGAGATGCCCTCAAACAAAAACTGTCTTCTTTTGGACTCGCCGCTTTTTGGCATTGGAAGTGGCGGCGTTCTGCGCGTCACTCTTTGCGCGGCCGATCTTGATGAGGCGCGCACTCTTTATGATCAGCTGGCGCCGATCTGTGCCATCATGGTAAGTAAAGTTTTTTCCCCACATATACACGTACACATGTCATCCTTATCAAAGATACATGTGTAAATGAGATTGGATTGGTGACAGCGAGAAAATGTCGCATTTCGCGTTCCACTATGAGCCTTTTTTATCTTTGACATGCGCAAATTAGTCATAAAATAATCCAGAGCCGCTAATCCATGTACAAATGCACACACATGTTTTTTTTTTGCAAGCATTTCTGATAATCTAGACAGCTCTGACCGCGGCGACTCCAATTGTAAAAGGATATCTGACAGATCGAGATTGCTATTGGGACGTGCAGTGCAGCGCTGTTGACGACCGCTCAGCTCAGGAGCGTGGCATAGTCCCATTGACCACTGCCAAAGGCACTCTTTTAAAGTCGCGCTTTGGCTCTATCGATACCTATTTAGGACCCAGTCCTTCAAGCAATGACCTGTCATTCCATCCCGAGCTCAACGACTGCCAGTACACCTACGACAGCAACTCGTACTGGAAGATGAAGAACGGTGGTGTTGACCACCTTCTATCTCAGCATGTGGCTCGTCTGTTTATCCGCGATCTGCACTATGCCTCGGCCAAGATGCTTGGCGAATCGTCGAAAAGCAAAGAGGCAGGCTCCGACAATGGACCAAAGTCCGCCTCGGACGGTCAGGAGCACTTTAAGCGGTTCCTTGGATGCAACCGGCAGAACGTCTGCCTCTATCCGCCAAACACCCGCGCAGGCAGCGGCTGGGAGATCGAGTTTATGTCGCTTGAGGTCCAGCTCACAGATGCCGAGAATGCTGCTTTTATCACATTTATGATCCTGCTCAGCCGAATAATCATCTCTTACAGACTGAATCTCTATCTCCCAATCTCGCTGATGGACCAAAACATGTCTAGAGCTCAAAGGGTCAATGCCGTTAGCAACCAGCTGTTTTTCTTTCGCCGCGATCTTTTTAGCGGCAGAGACGGCAAATCAGGTAGCACAGGCCGCATATCCCGGCGTGGAAACGGCAGCAACAGCAGCTGGCATACGACGCATTCGCCTGGGTCACCAAGCGAGAGAAATGCGTTCCATCGCCAGCTCGGAAACGGCCTGTCCGACACAGCCGAGTACGTCGAGCTTACTGTGGACGAGATCCTGAACGGGTCCAAAAAGTACAGAGTCACTGGGCTTCTCAACATCATCTTATCATATTTGCCAACTATGCGCTTGGAGTACGATGTAGAACAGGAGCTTCGGCGCCAACTGTGGCTGGTAAGGAAGCGCGCAAGCGGCAAGCTGTGCACGCTGGCTACTTGGATGCGAAACTTTGTGCAAACTCATCCCGAGTACCAGCATGACTCGGTAGTTACTCCATCCATAAACTATGACATGCTACGAGCCATGAATGATATCGAAGAAGGCAAGGCTAGAGCACCTGAGCTATTGGGATGACTATCTATATAATGGCATCCTTTCTGATTTTCTTTTTTTTTTGTTGTTGCACTCCCTACTATTACTTACACATTTATCCAACCCAGCAACTGTTATTTTGTTGGAATCTAAAAATGTCAGTTATACTACTATATCATTGTTCCCTTTTCCTCAGGATAGCTACCAAATTTGTACAGACTTTCGCATTTTCGAGCAAACGCAAAAAAAAAAATTTAAGGATTTTTTCTTTTTGGGTTTCCTCAATTACTTTTCTGGCATTTTTCCGTTTTTTGCAACTATTGCTTTATTCGAAATAAAAATCCAAGATTTATCAAGTGCAAAATTAAAATGTTATTTAAAAACAGCCTAAATTTTGTAACCGCTCAATTGAAGTGCTCTCTACACTACGGCCATGACTCTTAATAAAAAAAAGCTACGGAATCCTAAAAAAGTTATAATTCGGTGGTCATACCTAAAAAAATTCATATAAAAATTTGTTAGTAGTTTGCAAGGAATTGCTCGAAAAGTTCGCGGAAAGCTCTCGTACACATATATATATAAAATAGTTACATGCGACAAATCATATGTACACCTTTATTCGCCGGTTGAAGGTCGAGGGGATAAGCAATGGGTCCGTAAAGATGCTGAAGCTGAAGAGCAGGTCGTTGGATCCGCCTTCACCAAAAAATTTCTAGCTCTCATATTTTTTCAATTGCAGACAGATAATCTATGCCAACTTCAACAAAAAACATATAGTTGATAGCGACTATTATATTAAAAATGGGCTCAGACCGATGACAAATGCATGGAAGAGAGCCCATCCAAGATCTCCACTTTCCAAGATGCGACTCCATCAGGATAATGCCCCAGCTCACAAATCGGGCCAGACCATGGCATACATTAACAAAAATAAGAATATAAAAGCTATCTAGGCTCCTCCATACTCACCAGACCTTGTACCCTGTGATTTTTGGCTTTTTCCGCGTATCAAGAACAAGCTGCGCACTCGAAAGTTTACCAGTTTATCAGAGCTAAAACTGGCTTGAGAGACCGAGCTCAATAACTTAACACCGGATGACTTTAGGAAGTGTTTCAAGGAACGGATCAAACAGTGCAAGGTTGTTTTAGCTAAAAAAAAAGTTGCTATTAGGTTATTTAGTAATAAAAAAATAAAAAAAAATAGCTCGAATTTTGTTCAAGCACTAAATTTTTTTGTGCTTAGTGGCTTGTTTTTTCTTTTTCTTTTTTAACAGTGGCGTAATTAATGAAATGTTTTATTCAAATTAAAAAATGTAAAAAAATATATCACGTGCATTGCTTGAATTTACAGATTTCTGGGGTTTTGTCATTTTGCTATTGGCTAATATGAAATACTACAGTTTTTTTGAAAGTAAAAAAATACATTTTCTTTTTCTCAATTTCGCATTATAATTATTCATTATTCATTTTCTCTCTTTTTTTTTCATTTGCGCATTTCACACTATTTCTTTTCTCTCTTATACGCCTTCTCTTCCCCCCACCTTTTTTACCTTGTATTTGTTTGAGCTATTTGGATCAATGCTGGACTTTGTGGTTTGTGTTGGTGGCATTTATGTTTGCTTCCTGACATGGTCTACGATGCAGGAGCGAGTGACGTCTGTTACTTATGGAGAGGACCACCAGAGGTTTCGCTTTACAATAGTGCTTAATCTTATCCAAGCACTGTTTGCATCGATTATTGGCTATGTGTACATCCGGGTTATTCAGAGAAAGCCGATGCTTGAGATGAGCAGCCATCGATGGAAGCGCTTTTTCCAAGTAGCAGTGTTTAGCTCCTGTGCATCACCCTTTGGATATATGGCCTTGCGATACATTAACTATCCTACAATGACCCTGGCCAAGACCTGCAAGATGGTGCCCGTGCTGCTTATGAACAAGATACTTTATCGTAGACATTATCCGGCTTATAAATATGCGGTTGTAGCGATGATCACGGCAGGCGTCTCTGCGTTTATGCTTTTCAAGACCAGCAGCTCAAAGCCCGCGAACGGTGGCAGCACCCTGGCTGTCGTAGAAAACAGCCTTTATGGTCTGTTTTTGGTTTTCATCAATCTGGCACTTGACGGCGCGGTGAACTCGACGCAGGATCAGGTGTTTGTCGAGGACCGCGAGATCACAGGACAGCATATGATGTGCATGATGAATCTCTGCAGCACCGTTTTGATGGCACTGTGGCTAATAAATCCATTTAATCCTGAGCTTGTTTCGGCTGCTAGATTCCTGTATACGCATCCACGCGCCTTTATAGATATCAGCGTCTTTGCGCTATGCGGATCGCTGGGCCAGTGCTTTGTGTTTTATACGTTGGCCAACTTTGGCTCGCTGACTCTGACAACGGTTACCGTGACTCGCAAGTTTTTGACGATACTGATCTCTGTATTCTACAACGGCCACAGGCTAAATGAAAAGCAGTGGATGGCCACTGGTCTGGTCTTTGCTGGTATAATACTCGATGTTTACAAGAAGCAGATGGCTAAAAGGCAGGCACTGGCTACTTTGGCCAAGGATCCCAGCAAACTCGATGCCAAGAGCGATTCCGGAAAGGAAGAGTCAGTTAACGGCCGCTCGGGCAAGCGTGCTGTGTCCTCGCTGTCCAAGGAGCGCGCTGCTGCTACTCGGGCCGCTTTGGAGCGTGTGGCCAAGAAAAACGACGTAATTGTCAGTAAAGACTTGAGGAGACGTCGTATGGTCGATGTTGCTGCCTCTTGATAGCTTTTGCATTCTCACATACTTTTGTGTTCGTCATCATCAATTCATTGAGCGTTATTTCTCCACTTTTGTCGCTTCCATGGATTATGTATAAAAAAAAAGAAAAATATAGAAATCAATCTTTTATAATATAATGAAAAATGAAGACCAGACTGACCTGTCTCAAGTCAGGACAATTTTCAGCTTAACTTTCGCTTTTTGTTTTCTTCATGTTCAGTTTCTCTTCTTTTTCTTTTTTTTTTAGAAATTTTAGAATACAGTATATTCTTACTTGCTTTTTATTCACTTCTATCCCTTGTTTTTCCCTTTTTTTGTCATTACAAAATTAGTTCTAACAATCGAAAATTTCCGTCAGATGACAGCTTCCAACGACCTGCAAAGTCTGCTAAAGCGGATTGAAAAGGCCACTTCACGGCTGGAAGAGCTTGCGACTAAGCGTGCCGAGCAGAAGAACTCCGAAACTGCCAGCACTGGCAATAACAATAGCAACAATAGCAGCAGTGGCTCCGTTTCCAGCGGTATTTCTCCTGATGCTGGAGCTGACAGCAAAGCAGTGCTTGAGTACGAGGCAGTAGTGAAGCCCTTTGTCGACCAGTACGTCGAGCTTTCCAGCAAGATTGGCGGGGTTGTTCAGGAGCAAGCCCAGGCCGTCTCTGCCCTCTACGCTGCCCAGCGCAATTTTATACGCATCGCTTGTTTGACAAAGAAGCCATCAATGGACCAGCTGTCTGCTCTTATTGTTCCTCAGCAAAAGGAGATCCAACAGGCAATTGAGATCAAGGACAAGAACCGCCCTTCAGAGTTCTTTGACAATCTGTCAACAGTTGCCGAGGGCGTTTCCGCATTTGGCTGGGTCACTGTGGAGCCCACGCCGGTTCCCTACATCAACGAGATGAAGGACTCTGCGCAGTTCTACTCGAACCGTGTGCTGAGGACCTGGAGAGAAAAGGATGACACGCACGTCGAGTGGGTCAAGGCTTTTTTGAGCATTCTGCGCGAGATGGCGGCCTATGTTAAGCAGCTCCACACTACTGGTTTGATGTGGAATGCCAAGGGCCAGGATCCCGCAGATGCGCTGAAGGCCATAGAGGGCAGCTCGTCGGCACCTGCTGCTTCTGTTTCTGCTTCTTCTTCCGCAGGTGCAAGTGCAAGTGCAGCTGTACCGCCACCGCCACCACCATCTCTTCCACCAGCACCCGAAGCTGCTGACCAGGACATATGTGGCGAATCGGCACCTGCTGCCCGTGGCGCTCTTTTTGCTGACCTGAACAAGGGCACCTCTGTTACAAGCGGTCTGCGCAGGGTAGACAAGAGCGAGATGACGCACAAGAACCCCGCGTTGCGTGCCAGCAACGTTGTCCACGGAAAGCCTCAGTCGGCGGCAAGCGGCTCTGCACATGCGCATAAGCAGACCGAGTTGGCTCAACGGCCACCGCGGATGGCGCTTGAGGGACACAAGTGGACAGTGGAGAACTACGGAACCGAGCACCTGACTATTGAGGCCACTGAGACTCGGCAGACCGTGTATATGTACAACTGCAAGGGAACGACGCTTGAGATCAAGAACAAGCTCAACAGCATAGCCATCGACGGATGCCAAAAGTGCGGCATTGTGTTTGACTCGCTGGTCTCTGAGTGCAGCGTTGTCAACAGCAAGTCGGTTCAGGTGCAGGCAAGGGAGACCGTGCCCTCGATTCAGATCGACCGCACTGATGGCGCGCACATTTTCCTGTCCGAGGCTGCACGCGATAACACTCAGATCATTACTGCTAAGGCATCCGAGGTCAACATCTCCTATCCCTTTGAAACCGCGAATCCCGAAGACGACAACTTTGTTGAGCAGCCCATTCCAGAGCAGCTGCAGACGGTTGTCAAGGACGGAAAGCTGGTGACGACTATTCTCGAGCACACTGGTTAAAATGAAAGGTCTTTGAAAAGCTTTTCCCTGTTTTTCCATCCTTTTCTATTTTTTTATCATGCCTCCTGATTTTTTGAAAGAATATCCCAATATTTTCCTATTGATGACAACAGCCGTAATTCAGAGTGTTTTTTATTTTTGAAGTTCTGCGCTCAGACACAAATGAAAAAAAAAAAAAATAAAAACGTGATCTTGACTTTACTTTTAAACAATTATATTTGAATTTTCCAGTATTTGTATTCAGTGTTTTTTAATGTGCATTCAGCAAATGGACGACAGCAGCTTGCAAAGAAACAAGATCTTGGTTCTGGGGAGGTCAGAAGTAGACAAACTGGCATTTGTCAACTCTGTGATCGGAGAAACGACAGACAAGGAAGCATCCGAATCCAACTCCAGTACCAGCGCAAAGGTTGATTGGCGCATAGAGACCAGGTATTTCTGTGTAGATGTGGAGTTCTGGATAGACAGCACGGAGCAGCTTAAGCCCGACCACCAGGAGTTTATGCAGGCATGGCTCGATGCACCCGATAAATATGATGACATTAACGACAATCAAGCTGCGGCAGAGACCATTCCCGTTGACGAAGCAATGAAGGCGCTGCAGGACCAGCTGAGCCAGGTAGTCGATGCCATTGTGTTTATCTTTGATCCATTGAACCCAGTGTCCTTCAGGGATATACTGCCCTGGGCTAGAATGGCTAGAATTCACCAGCCCGAGATCCTGCTATGCGTTGCCAAGAGATGTCGGGATGACAGCAGAGCAGATGATAATGATGATACACCAAATGCAACGAAGGACCAGTGGTTCGGATGGTGTATCAACAATGGCTGGGAGTGGATTGACCTGACAGACTCCGATCCAGAGACGGAGTATTCTGTAGAAAGAGTCCGCGAGGCACTGATCAGCAACCAATGGCAGACAATGACTCTAAAGAGCACGCAAAAGCAGAAGCAAGAGCAGAAGCAAAAGCAGGAGAGCCAGAACTCTGATTCCTCGGACGACTATTCAGAAAGCGAAAAGCAGAGAGACTGCGATATGCCACACTCGGCAGATGGCCCTAGACCGACTAGCGACAAAGAGCTGGCTGAGTGGGATGCCTTTGACGAGGTCTCTAAGACCATCGGCGATACTCAGGTCGAGAATCTGCATCGAACGTTGTTTTTGCATGATCAGCCGCAAGCTAAAAGTAAAGACCCAAGTGAAAAGAACAGCGATGAAGATGAGAATGAGAATGAGATCGATGAAATCGCTGCTTTGGTGACCAGAATTCAGGCCATGCGGTCCGAGATATCGCAGATAGAAGATCCGCAGCTGGCTCGGAAAAGGGCAGCTGAGCTAGCCATGGCTCTGGCCAGGAAGATTTAGGATTTCAGAGTAAAATTTGGTGAGATTTTTATATTTGTGCTTTATTTTACACATCGCAAAAAGAAATAGAAAGAAAGAGAATCCAACAAATTAATGGAATTGGGGAGAGAAAAGATAGAAATTTTCATATGTGGTTTCCAGGGATTAGGAACAAAACTAGAGAGATTATAACAGCAATGATCGCAGTGGCAGCAAGCTGTAGCGATGCGCGCTTGAGATGACTGTCGCGGATAGCAGAGTCGCGCACAGCTTCAAAGCGCCAAGCGACCGGCTCAAAGCGACCCAATATGGCCAAGAAAGGATCCAGGCGACAGACACCAGCAAGCGCATAGATAAAGCCAGGCCACAGGCCGGCAAGCGGCAGCCATCTCCAGCCCTTTGGCTTGACATCTAGAAACACCAGTGCCAGCTGGAATGTCAGAGCAACAAATATAAGCGCTAGGCCAAACACGATTCTTGGCGCTGCCGTGCCCCTTGTGATGTTGTGCAAGAGCCTTTCGCGCAAAAATCTCAAGTAGGACTCGTTTCGCATCGACTCGTAGGCATGGCGCTTGGCTGGCGCAAAAAGATCCGGATCAAACCGGCCATCCCTTTCTATCCGCGACGCAATCTCCTCGCGCATCTGCGTGCCGATGTACATCTCTGCTGGCGCTCCAGGCAGGATATAGTGGAAGTACAGCTTTTCAGCTGATCTCCGCATGTCTTCCTCAGTTGGCGCGTCGATGTTCTGCTTGTGCTCTGACGCCGATGGCGATAGCAGCGGCATGTCCTGGTTTTCTTGCGCATGGTGGTGGTCGCTCCACTGCGCGCCTGCAACGCCAGCGCTATGTGCAGATGTCGGCTCTCCAGAAAAAATGCGCGAAAAGAAGCCAACTAGCCCAGTACGACGAATCGGGCGCGCAGGAACATCCAGCGTCGGACGGCCAGACATGTGGGCATGAGTAAATGGCCGATGCATTTGCGTGCATTGGCGGTGCTGCTGGCAACTCGAGCTTTTGGCTGCACGCGCAGTCTCTTGGGACAGACTGGCCAGATACTTGTCAAGCTCCTGCGTCTCCTTGTCTAGATTGTCCACAGGACGCTCTTTCCTGGTCCCAGAAGCAGTGCCTATTGTCTGCTGGCCCAGCGCGCCGCTCTCGATTCGTCCATACCTCAGGCGCTGACCAGCAGGTCCGTGTATCTGTGGCTGCGTGCGCTCATGCTCAGAGCCATGCGGTGAGATGGGGATGGGCGTTGCCTCTTCTGATTGGACAAATCGCCGGTACAGCTTCTCGTAGTCTGCCAGCGACAGCCAGAACTCGAGCTCCTCGGGACACGCCTCAGTATCGGATAGATACTGCCAGTAGTTGTACAGGCAAAGTGGTGACTTTGCGCGTCTCAGCAACGCATCATCAAACGATGGCAGTGAGCGGAATTTGTGGATCATCTCTCGCGACGTCGCGCCTGCAAAGGCCAGCCGCGAGCCAGGCGGAGGAATAATGATTGGGTGCGGGTCAAATAGCGATGTCCTTATCAGAAGAGGGTCGTCGTTCGCATATGCGTTGTTTATTGCGTTCAAAGGCGAATGACCCGACTGCACGCCTCGACCGACCTCTGGGCTGCGCACTGGCTGCTGCAAGCGATGGCTGGGTAGACTGCTCATCTTGCTGACGGTTCCAGAAACTGCGGCTGTGCCGCCGGCACTGGGAGATCCCTTAGCACCCATGCCACCATGCTGCTTTCCAGTGGCAAAAAGCGCAGCTGCGTTATTTAGCGCATTGTCGTTTGTGGCATTATAGATCGTCTCCGAGCCACTGACCCTATCGCCCTGTGTAGTTGGGGACCCACTGTATTTAGACCCTACTGCATATCCGGGCGGTAGAAATGGCGACGAGTCAGGCCTTGGCCGCTGCTCCTGGTGTTCCTGCTGCTCCTGTCGTGGATGCTTCCGCTGTAGCTTTTCTGTCATTCTCTTTTATTTTCTCTAGCCTTGCAGTTTTTTTTTCGGCTGCTATTATTAATATTTTTTGTTTTACTAGTCACTGTGCGCAGCTACCGGAAGGCTGGTACAAATAATAACAGCAACGAAAAAAGACCGGGCGCTATAGCAAATATAAAAATCCAGGAATAAAATTTAAAAATACAAATTCACAACAAAAAAAAACAAATTAGATAAAAAAGATTTTGAAAGAAGAAAACTTGAAGTGTGGTTGATTTATTTATCTTTTTTTGTTTTTGTTTATGATTGAAAACTGATAAAAAGAGCAGGAAAGAAAGAGGGAATAGAATAGACGCAGAAAACAAGCAGTAAAGCGGTGCAAAATCAATGTCATATACGGTATATGCCTTGTAAAATAAATAAAAATAAAAATAGGGGATTAAAGCCAGAAAGGGTCGGTCACACAAAAAAATATTGCATAGTAGTGCTAAAGAGCGGGTATTTGCACTGCTTGCTGTTCAGGATGTATTTCAAGTGAATAAAAGCTATTTATATATAATGACGTTTTTTTTTACCAAAAATAAATCTAAAAGTAGTGCAAATATAACATTAGAGAATAAAAGAAAAAGCATGCGACAGAGCTTATAAGCACCGCTGCACACAACACCAAAGCTTTTTTTTCGCGCTCAATCAAAAAAAAAAACAGAGCTGTGTCAAAAGGAAAAGGAGAACAAGCAAGCATGGGCAAGCAAGCGAGGCCGGCTTGCTTGCTTGCTTGCATGCTGCGTGTTAATAAAACGGATTCTGGGCTTTTGTGTTGTTGCCGCACGGTTGTATGGCTTCTTGCTATTGAAATGTGCCATTTATGGAAACTGCTTTGATCAAATAAAAAAGTAAATAGAACCGCTATTGTCACACTCGAATGCTCTGCACTTTTGTTCTTGCATATAAAGCTTTTTGCAACCTACCTTGCTTTGATCCAAGGGTCAAAGAGAGACAAGAAGGGGGAGCGTGTTCTGGTTCGAATACGGTTTGTGTGCTCTGCGGAGACAGTAATTCGGGTTCCAAGGGAGATTACAGAGCTAATAGCGATGCAGGGAAGGAAAAGAGGAAAAGGGAGAAAGAGGAAGTAAAGGAAAGGGAGGGACGAAGACAAAGATTAGACTAAAAATATAATAATAGTAATAAAAATGATTAAAAAATATTTTCGTAAAATAAAGATAAAATCCCAAACAAGCAAAGCAGCTTGAGTGTACAAAAGTGTAAACATCATTGAAGCTGTTAGGCCAACTTTAGATCCAAGCCCGTGGTGATTGCCCACCATTTTGCGCTGTCAATCATTTGCTGCCCAGTTTTTTTTACTTTTTTTACTCTCTCTAAAGAGCTGTCTTTGTTCGCAGGCCTCTGCGCTGGCAAAAAAAAGAGATAACCCATTTTCTGCTGCTTTGTAAACCATTCAACGCAAAAATGACGATGCATATACAATCGACAAAGCGAGATTGAGTGCAACATTGTCTCCTGTCTCTACTGTCCCGCGCTACCTTCAGACCGCTTCTTGTTTTTAGAGCTGCCCTTGACAAAATGCCTGACCTTGCGCCCGCTGGCTCTGTCCAAGTGGCGCTCGCGATTCTGCTGTTGCTGCTGCTGTGGCTGTGGCTGTGGCTGGAGTCGACCCGCTCTACTGCTCGACCCGGGCATGATACTCATTAGTGACGGCGGGTGTGGAATCACTATATCTGTTGGGTCATCGTGAAGCCCGTAGCTCTGCTCTGGGTCGTCATCCCTGCATGCGTCCTGGCGTCCACTCTGCATCTTGGCACGGAGTGGACAAAGCGCGCACCAGTTCCCTGTCCAAGATCCGTCGCCAGTGCATACATACTCTGGCGCTGGAACGCCGTTTTTCGCTGGCTTCCAAATGCGATCGTCCATGCCGCATTTAAGTCGACATTGCCTGGCTGCATCTTCAATGTCCATGTCCATGTCCATGACCATGTCCATGTCCATGTCCTTAAGGCCGTCTTGTCTCTGCGCCGATGGTGTGCGCGGGACCTGTAGCTGCGATGTACTCCTTGCTCTGTCCCTGGCTCTGTGCTTGATACCGTGATGTTTGGAAGCCCTATCGGCCTGCTCTTCCCGAGTCTCGGAACTGTCTGAGTCAATACCAGGACTAGTTGAGACACTTTTGCTTAGATTCATGTCGGACTTTGGTCTGCAGTTAGAGCGCAGCTGGGCCAGACGAGCCGATATCTGCGAGCTGCTGTCAGAGTCGCCTCTGCCTAGTCCTGAATGGCTTAGATGTACGATTCCGCTAGCCCTGGCCAGCCGATCGAGCCGTAGCATAGGTGCCGAGTCAACTAGCATAAATGTGCAGAACAGGACTGATAGAAGTGTGCTGCTCGCTGTTGATGCTGAGATCATAAACATGATGACCTGCTGGTACCGAGCTGCTTCCATGACATCTGCTCCGCCAAGGATCCAGCCTGTCATCATCCCAGGAATAGATATAAGACCAGTGATGCCCATGTTGGTGATTGTAGGCAGCAGTGCGCTTCTCAAGGCTTCGACAACAACAGGCTTGGTTGCTTCCCATCTTGTTGCTCCACAACACAAAGCTGTTTCGACTCTGTCTCTATGCGAATCAAGCGAGTCCATCACCGAGCCCATGCCTATAGACACTCCGATCATGCATTTGCCAAAAAGCATGCCTATTGTTGGTATAAACTTTACTGCAGTGTATGCAGGATCCATGTTTAGCGCATATGCATTGCCGAACAAAGCGATTATCAAAGCGCTGCCTGTAATCGAGACTAAAGTGCCGGTATACATCCAGGGGAACTGTCGTTTGGATCTCCAGTATGTCACCTCGAATGCAGCGAGAATTCCTAGAACCAGCGTCATGCAAAATATATAGACTGGGTTTTCTGTTTGAAAGATCTGCTTCAATACAAAACCAAGCAATGTAAGCTGAACCACGCATCGAACCGCTGCTACGACTAGGCTTGTGCTTAATCCAAGTCCAAACCAGCTAGAAAGAGTAATGTTGAAGATCAGCATCAGCGATGCCACACCAACATTTGACCACGTCAGTGGCGCATCTGGTGCCTCTGGATCTGTAGGATTGTCTCCCAAGACATTGGCAGATGAGTGTACAAGCGGCAAAGCCTGCCATTGCAGACCCGTCATCCAGCCATGAAACCCGTCCAGCTCCATGCGTCGATGATAGATGATTTCGATAATCGTATAATAGATCGAGATACAAAGAAAAATAAATATATGGGAATAGTTTTATGCTATATCGCTTAATAAATAAATAAATATATATATATATATGTGAATATTGTAGAGGAAAGAAAAGACATGAAATAGCATGTAAGAAGAGCGTAAAGAAGCAAAGCTTTGTGATCCAGACCACTGCTATCATACACGCCGCATAAACCAGCAAAAAGAAAAGCCCCTTGCAGACAAGGTTACAAGTAAAAAAAAGCCGAAAAACAGTAGAATGGGACGAGGGGCTCGAGTCATTTTTTTTTCTACTTTTTAAAGTTTATTTTATTCGACAGAGCTTACGACAACAGCCTTCCACGACTTCATGCGCACCAGTGATCTTTCTGAGCGCAGCCCTGCTGGAGTGCGTGTTCCGTTAGGCGACTTGCTACTATTAGAATTGGCGGTAGTGCCCTTTATGCTAATCCTTTCGGTACGGAGCATGGGCTTACTATCAACTACTGCAAAGGCAATGGCAACTGACGCAGAAACAACGCCTAGGGCCACAGATGCTGCAATCATAAACATGATGACTTGCTGGTAACGCGATGCATCCATGACGTCAGCGCCGCCAAGGATCTGGCCGCTCATCATCCCAGGTATCGAAATCAGACCAGTGATGCTGACAGCAGTAATCGTCGGAATCATCGCTGTGCGCGCAGCCTCGACGACAATCGGTCGCAGAGCCTCCCACCTGGATGCGCCAAAGCAGAGCGTTGCTTCGATTGTGTCTCTCCTAGTGTCGACTAACGTTAGCACAGAGTCCATCCCTAAAGCTACTCCAACCATGGTGTTCCCGTACATCATGCCCATGGTTGGAATGAACTTTGACGCTGTCAGTGCTGGATCGAAATTCATGGCATAGATCGCGCCAATCAACCCTACGCTAAGGGAGCTGCCGCAAATCGAGAGAAACGCAATCCAAAACATGCCCTTGAGTGTGCGCTTTGCTTTCCATTCAGATACCTCGAGTGCTGCAAGTGCGCCAAGAACAACTATTTGTTAACAATAAAAAAATTACATGTAAAGATTCACTTTTTAGATGATGATGTACATTGTGGATTGTCAATTTATCAAAGGTATATTCCATTACAAACATATATTTGCAAAAAGAAAAATATATGCGATGCATATGGTTTTTGCGAGTACTTACGGGCCATGCCAAGCACTATCAGTGGATTATTGGTTGCAAATACGCGCTTAAGCAGAAAACCTAGCACAGTGAGCTGTACAAAGCATCGAGTGCCAGCAACTATAATCTGCTTTTCGAGATTCAGACGCATAATTGAAGAAATGACGACATTGATTAATAAAAGCGATGCTGCCAGTGCTACGTTTCCCCATGATAGAGGCTTGCTATCAGCGTTTTCTGAGGCAAAAGACATTTTATTATTTTTGAAAAAAAAAAGTGGATTCTATAGATGGAAGATAAAAGAAAAAGATAATCTAAAGCAAGGGGAAAAACTGCTTTCAACTTTATTTTCAAAAAAAAAAAATTAACAATGAACATCTTGACAAAAAAAAAGGCTTCTATAATTGTTTTGCCTACATTAAAAACTGTGGCAAAAAGGGCAGATTTGCTTTTTTTTGTTGTTGAAAAAGAGAATCCAAAATTGAAGTAAAAATCATTTGCATACTCATCAAAATGTCATTTACTCAGAAGCTACTTTTTTTCTCAGCTTTTTTGGTGAGGTGAATCAGTGAATCCTAGACAGATAAAAAAAGACATTTTGTTTTGAAGCAAAAAAAAAACAATTAAAATTTAAAGCTTTTTTAAAAAGCATTAATGACTTTTTCTTATAAAAAAGGACAGTAAATCAGAAAATTGAAAAAAAAAAACAAATATGAAATAAAAGAAAGCACTAAAAAAAATTTCATTCAGCCCGAGTTATCAGGCGAATGATTGGAAACAAGCTGTAAAAGCTCCTGCAGACGAGACTGGGCATGCGTTTTCATCTGCACAACGTCTTCAAGGATAGTGACCACGTCTTCGTTGATCTCCCCACGACGCATACGGCAGCCGCGCTGAACGCTCTCCCACTCAGCCTCAGCATGCGCCAGCGCCGCCTTCGACTGCAGCTCGCCTTGCGAAATGTCTCGCCGCATGGCAGCAATGTCGGCCTCCAGCTGCTCGATCTGAGCTGTCGCTGCACGCGTCTCGGCCATTATGATCTCTCGCAGCTCAAGATATCTCTGGTTGTGCCTCTTTGCCTGCTTGTCCATCTCGTCCACACGCTCCTCCTGCTCCATCCGCGACTCGCAGAGCTGATCCATCCTTTCGCGAAGCTCAAGAGCAGCAGTCTGAGTCGCATGCAGCTGGCTGGCAAACACATCGCATGCTCGCTGAAGCGCGGGTCGCACGTCACGACGCAGATCAACTGAGGTGACCTTTTGGCGGTCATCTGTGCGCGTATCCACAGTGAGCTCAATGTTGACTCCGCCCAGAGGATCCTCCTTAGCCGAGCCTGGAAGCTCTGGAGGCGCGTTTTCGTCAGCCATTTCAACGTCTCCGTCGCTATTGCTGCTGTTGCTGCCGTTGGCCTTTATCTTGACGGACTCCATGTTGATCGCGCTCTTGCGCGTGCCTACAAGGCCCAGCTTGTGCGCCTTTGAAGAATAATCCTGTACCAGCGTTTCGACATCGTCGAGCACCCGCTGAAGCTTGATTTCCTTTTCCCACACCGTTTTGGTTGCTTCTTGCACCTTTTCCTGTACGTTCTTCAGTGTCTCAAGAAGCTGGTTGCGCTCAGAGTTCATACGATCGACGTCCTCGGTGCTTATCTGCTGAGCATCAACCACTTTTTGAATCTCTGCCTTTTCCTTCTCCAGGGCCATCTGCTCGACCTGAGCTGTATCTTGCTGCTGACGCTGGTTGGCTACAAAGTCGGCCATGCGCTGGTGCTTGATTTCAAGCCGCTGGATATAGCTCTCAAATTTTTCCTTGTCGGAGATGAGCTCTACGCGCTCACGCTCAAGCTGCACAAGCGGCGACTCGTTGCTCTGCAGGGCATCAAGCTCGGTTTTCGCATTTGCCAGTTGGCGCTCAATCTCTGCCGTCTCTTGAATTAGATGCGCGTTCTTCTGCTCAAACTGCCGAGCAAGCGCCTGCTCCAATTCCACTGGCTCCTCACCTGAGTCAAGCCAAACAGGGTAGGCCTTGGAGAGATAGTCGAAAAACACCCGGTCGACAAACTGGGCCGAGTCCTTGAAACCAGGATCATTGACGTCGATTTCCTGCGGATTCATCTGCGTGACGCACTCAATCAGCTCGACCAGCCACAGAAGCATAGCCAGCAGCCCAGGCCAGGTAGACATAGACCCAGCCGAGTAGATATGTGATCTGCTAATGTTGTTGACATACGGGTAGCGGATGCCGCGAAGAATGTTCAGCGCGTCCTCCTCAAACTTCTTTTGGTACACGTATCTGGGATCCAGCTGTGCATAAAGGAAGCGAAATATGGTCTGAAAGTCTTTGACAGTTGGCGTCGCCAGAGTCTTTGGCGTCAGCAAGCCGGGGTATCCATGAGACGACAGATAGCTCACAATCCTTTGCTGGGCCTTTGCCTGGAATGCACGCTCTTTTATAGCTCTTGGGTCCTTAACCGCGCCTCCGTTGCGCGATATGGTTCCTGGCACTGCAATATTCATGGTGGTTCTTCTTGTGCTCGCAAATACGCTCACACGCCGGTTGATACGGTTTGTAGCTGGCGTCTGCGCTACCAAGCGAGCGCCAAATCCACCAGTAGCACCGGCAGCTGCATTATTGCGCGCATGAGACATTGGTACATTGTTATTGTTGTTACCAAACAGGCCACGCGTGGTTCGGGCTGGCGTCTGTGCGCCGAGCAGACCAGGTGCCTCGGTCTTTCGCGCTGTCTGCAAAAGCGAGGATGTAGCTGGTCCCTGCCCAAACATCGATGGTGCCATAGACGCACGGGGCGGGCGTATCATCGACGGCTGAGGGATAGAGCCTCCCTCGCCAATGTTCATAGTTGTCCTTCTTCTGGCATTCATATCCGGCAGCTTCGAATCGGATATAACAGTTATTAGATTAAATTAATAAAAACAATTTTTTGTGATTCAAAATAAATAATGAAGAAAAGAAATAAATGTTTTATATTGGTCTTTTTTAAGTGTAAACAAAGGAAGCCAACTCATTTGAAATTTTCCCCCTCAAATTTGTTGTCTGGTCAGCCAATCAAAATAAAGATTAGGCTTTTTTAAAAGCTGGAAAAAATAAGTGGTCATTTTTTTCAAAGCAGTTGTCAAAAAAGAAAAAAATCAGTGCTTGGACTGCGACGAGTTCCGGCTAGTCACAAGGCGCTCGCTGACGACAGACCAGTTGACTACCTCCCAGAAGCGCTTGATATAGGTCTCGCGATCAAGAGCATAGTCGGGCAGATAGGCTTCCTGCCACATGCTGAGGCCGATGATCGGAGTCAGTCTGGTGAATGGGCGGCGAGAAACAGTGCTGTGGATCTTTGCATACGAGGCAGACTTGGGATGGGCGTTCTTTGTCGAGGGCAGCGCAGTGAAAGGACTGCCTGCATTGAATGTGTTCATCACCGAGAGCCGGCCGCTAGAGTTGGCAACCAGCCATGTCCACCCGTTGCCAAAGAGAGCAAGCGCGCACTGCATAAAGATTTCCTGGAACCGCTCGAAAGTTTCAAACTTCTCGGCAATATTGCGTCTCACATCGTCTCTCAGCGGTCTAGGATCGTCGGTCAGAGTTTTAAGGAAAAAGTCCATGTTCCATGCCTGCGATGCATTGTTTGTCAGTGCGATCTTATTCGCATCAAGTGCAGAGTCAGTGATGACGTGCATTAGTGACTTGGACTCGTACTCGGACCCCTCAGACAGCCGGTTAACATTGTCGAGCAGCTGAACCTGACGCATGTTGTAGAGAAAGTCAAGCGACGGCGCTGACAAAAAGGGCGAAAGCCCACTTTTAGGATTGTAGGGAAGGATCGATGGTTGATGGTACTGAGCCGCAAAAGTACGCTGCTAAAAAAGCGGAGGAAAAAAAAATAACATAAAAAAGAGCATATTAGCAAGGTCATTGCTTAATATTGTAGGCTCGGTTCTGTTACTCGATCTTATATAAACAAGAAAGCAGCTGTTCTATGCGAATACAAGAACTCGCTTATGCTAACTATGTTTACATATTTATATTTGGGCATACCTTGAGCGACTGAGCGACAGAAGAACGAGCACGACTAGCAATGCGGAACATAGCTACCACAGAGCAAATATATAACTATGGATATAGTGATTAACTAGAAATCTAAATTTATTTAGAAAGGCGAAAAAATGAAATTTAAGTAAAGGCGAAAATTGCTTCTAATTCTTATGTACCCAGTCCAAAAAAAAATAAAAGGCTAACAGCTTATCATTTTCCCTTCTATACTTTTTTTCTACTGATCAATCGATCTACTCGAAATTAAAATCAAAACCAAAATCAGAATCAGAATCAAAAATCACGCTTTAGCCATAACTACTCTGGCAAAGCACAAAACCAGCCAGATAAAGTGGTCATCTCTGGTCGATTCTGCTCTGCCTCAACAATGCACTTATTTCTTTCAGCATTATATCTATAATATATACGCATAGATCCTTGTTTCTGCTTAATTTTGCGCTGTTTTACATTTATTAATATCTATTGAAAAAATCTTGCTATCAAAAGACATGGAGGATATTCTCAGCTATGAGAGCGGGGCTACCGACAGTCTCCTTTGCAACATCTACATCCGGTCAGGCTCCACCAACGACCAGTGGCTGACCGAGACTGATCCAAAAACACTGCTTCAATGGCATGCCAGACTCTATGCCTTTTTTGCGACCGAGACAGAGGGATACATATGGAATAGAGAGCCCTTCTGTTTGTATGTAGACGCTGTGGGAAAAGGTAAATATGCACCGAACGCATGCGCAAGCGAGTTGTGCAGCAAGCAAATGATGTCTTACCGACATATCAATTGTTATTTTTTTGTATTACATTGCTCGAACAAATTATATAAGGATAAACCCCCAGAAAACATAAAATATTTGCTAATGATTTTATTTCATTTTGTTGCTGTATAGCTGCTTGCATTTCGGGGATCATGTCGCATGGTGATTCGGTTGACGATGAATGGCTTGTCGTATGGCTGTTGCGAGAAGCAACGAAAAAGTTTCCAACGTTGATTGTTAGGTACGTTTAAAGCAATATAGCAGAAAAGGAGAGTTCATAGTAATACTTTGTCTTTTATCCCGGACAGAGAAACTTGCATGCATATATTTGACGACATTACTGATTTTTTTTGTAAGCAAAAGTGTAGTGTTCGCGATTCAGACGGCCAGTTTCTGCTTGCAGAGGCTGCAATGCATATTCCACACTGGATCACTCCAGAGAATAGTCAAAATAGGGTAAATATCATTAATCTGCGCGCATATAGCACTATGTTAATAAAAAAAATAAATGGAGGCTAAACAATGCAGATTTATGTCTCGCATGCTTATTTGTTTGGCGACAACCGCTGGTAGTCTCACCATTTATTTATTTTCTCACTGAAATATTTAATTAATTGTGCATTGGTTGTCTCTTTGCTATATAAAAAACTCCAAAAACAATAACTAATCCACATAAATATATCTATTTTGTTTTTTTTTCTTCAAAAAAAATTATTTGAAATGCGCCCATTATAGGTGTTTATTTACCAAGGTTATCTGCACATTGTGCCGTTATCTATAAAAAGCAAGCGTAGCTGGGATGGCTCAGAGCAGCTTTGCATTGATGACGCGTTAATCGCAGTTTCGAGTCTTGAAAGGGCTACATTTGCAGGCATATTGGCAGAAAATGCGGCCTTTGCGCGTCTGACAGAGTAAGTTTTATTTCTATCAAGCAAATAGAAAATATACAAAAAATGCGATAAAGAATATATTTCTACATATTTAATATTCTTTGCAGCGGTGTATAATACTGTATTTCTTTTTTTTCCAATTGGGCAGAAGCGGGGATGTGAATAACCAACAGTGTATTTGTTTTTTGTGTAGGTTTCCTGACAAAATGTTGCAAAACGTACACCGAGCACGCTGCAGGTTGCCAGCTTTAGTTGCATATTTGCTGTCGCGTAATCCCCAGCTGATAGCTGCTGCTGCAGAGACGGCTTACCTATGTGACCAGCAGCAGGTAAGGGCATGCAACCAGATGAAATCATTTGGACCCGAGCCATCGGTCATGGTGACTGTATGCTTCAACCGGGTCCAATATGCCAAGCTGATGAGCCGGAATGTTGGAATGCTTTCTTCATTTGATATTCCACCAGAGCAATCACCGGACTATAAAGCAAGCGTACTTGGAATGAAGATAGTAAGTACTTTATTGCGCTGATTATTATTTGTTTTCTTGCTTGGATTGGTTGTCTATCAAGGATGGCTAATGCATGCAGCCTGCCGAAGTTCAGGACTGACATGCGTCGCCGGGATACCGAAATGGAAGGCAAATGTGGATACGACTAAGGAAGCACCCTGCACTAATGAGAACAAAAAAAAACATAAATGGTAATCTGTTTCTTTTTTAATACTACTTGATTCAGACATGTGGCTTTGAGATTCTAAGCAACAAGGGTAACGAGCAACAGACGAAATCTAGTAACATGCATCTGAAATCCGCAGCTACAAAGGTAAGCTAACAACAGAATTTTTTTATTTTAGAGACTTGTAAATGTGTTTTGGTAATTTTTTTATCGAAACAATAAGTTTCTCTTTTTTAGATATGCAAGCTGTGAAAAAAAAACATGCGCTGGAATTGATATGGAAGCTGGAAACCAGAATTCTGCAGTTCTGTGTAAACACATGTGTTTGTGACAACGATATGTATCCAAATTGTTAAAATGCTACTGCTAAAGATATATGTATATACATATACAATTCCTACAAATAATTATTTTGCATATGTAGACAGAGAATGAGGCGCAAATGTGCGAATTTTTGAAGATTTTGGAGCTAATTGGGCATTTCGACAATCTTGAAACTGCTTCCGAAACACTTGAGCAGCGTCAAAATCATGCAAAGCAGCACTTTATAGCCGCTCAAGGGCAAGTATCTTGCAAGTTGAAATCGGTTTATGCAAATTGCGATATCTTCTTTATGACTACTTCTATTGACAGACAATGTACTTTTTAGCTAACCGTCTTCTTGAATATTTTTCTTATGTATGCCTCTGTTGGGGATGGGGCAAAGAGATGAATGCGTAATTTGCTGATCCCTTTTCATGCGTATGGCGACAATGGGAACCGCAAACGGTCTGCTCAGTAGACATTCCGCCGAGAAGGGACTTGCGGCAGAACTGTTTATTAGCCAGGCGGCGCAATCGATAAAGAGTGAGCTCGCTCTGCCTGGTTTGGATCGTGTCGATCTGCCGGGCGATTCGGATCCAGCGATCGACGAAGACGACTCGTGGCTCATGCTCGAGCCAGACGAGCTTGATGCGCTGATGCGCAAGGCCGAAGCGCTTGTTAAAGAGGCCGCACAGGTAAGAAAAATAATGTATTGTGTTGAGTCCGCAATTTGCCCCTGTTTGAAAAATTGTTTGTTGCGTGTGGTGACGGTTGGGCAGCAATCATACTTGATGCTCATCTCGCTCGATATATAAAATTTCGCTGCAGAGCATGCAGCTTCCCGCGGCACAGGTTCTTGTTTCGTGATTGGCTGTGTGGCTAACAAGCCAGATCTAGCATACCGCCCAAAAATTGCAGCAGCTTCTTGCCCCACCCAGACTTGCACGCTTTGGATCGTCATACTTTTCTTTTTCGTTCTTGCTCATGCATGTCACCACCAGAAAATTACGCTACGACAACAACTGTTCTATGTCTTGAAGGAGAATTTATTTTTATTGCGAGAATTCACCCCCCCCCCCTGTCCCAAGTTTTTATTTGGAGGATTTAATGAACACGCGCTTTTCATTTTGAGATTTTTTTTGATTTAGCTGACCAGAATCTGCAGTCTTTTTTAAGAGAAAATGAGAAAATGAGCTTTTTTTAATTATCTCTGTTGTCTGGTTCGAGAATAGGTTTAATAGCACAGAGAAACATTATTGGACTAGTGTGGATTCTATCAGCCATGCAATGCCATGTCTTGCACCCGCTTCCTGTACTATTATTTATTTTTTGCTGTAAATACTCGGCTTTGTTTTGCTTTATTGCATCTATGCTGAGCAAAAAAAAGCGGCAATCTAGCCGGTTTTATTAGATATACTTGTTGAGGCCGGCATGTATCGTGCCATCTTTTTTTGGACTGGTGTGAGCAACATCTCCCCTCTTCTGCCACATCACTTTCTCACCACCCCTCCCCCCAAACATATTTTTCTGCTTGGTTTATTCTGGCAGAAACAGCATCTTCAGGCTAATGAAAAGTGAGATAGAGACAATAGGAAATGCACAAATGTCAACCATATATGTATTTTATTTTATTTTATTTTTCTACATGCTTCGGATGCCTTGTCATTTTAATGTCGTTCCGCTTTTTTCCGTCTTTGGCATGCGCAACGGAAACGTGCAACAAGTGTGCATCGGAGAATTAATGTGGAAACAAGACACATTTTAGAAGCAAATAATTGCCATGAGAATCCCTGTTTCTTTTTACATTCTAAACAGAAAAAAATAAAATAACAAACATGTTAATTGTTCACATATTTTATTGACGTGGTTTCTTTTGTTGTTGTTGTTGGTGGGGTTGTTGTTGCTGCAATAGGATGAGGGAAGTCACAATGCTGTGCCTGTTGGCGACTCCGAGTCGTCTAAAGCTATAGATAGCATTGGGCAGGGCGAAAACGAGGCAGCAATGGGCCTTCATGGCATGCTTGAGAGCTTTGAGTCTTTTCTGGCAGTCAGCTCGGGAGTAGACGGTGCAGAGATGCTAAAGTAAGTGCATATGACGTCCATTTTTTCTTTGTGATTAAAATTTCTTCAATGAGGCAATGCATGATTGGACATTGGTTTGACATACATATAGCATTCTATCACATGTTGCCACTTGGGCATATACGGATACGATGCTTTTTGCTTTTTCAATACACCTGTTTTCTGTGCGTTGGAAACGGCAAAATTTTTATTTTTACGTGGCTCTCCCAATCTTTTCTTATGTTAAAATGATATTGGTTTCTGAATTTGAAACTATTGATTACAAATCATTTCCGATTTCATGATATATCATAAACCACTTTATCTTTTTTTAATGTCTTTCTTCTTGTAGCGATTTTCAAGATGAGGAGTATGGCGAAGACAGCGACGAGGATATCGACCTGGATGCAGATGGTGTGCTAAGGGCGCTGATGGAGACAATTGGTAAGTAAGCGAGTCTTTAAAAAAAAGCGTTGCAAAAAAACATGAATAGAGTTTTATAACAATTTTGACAATGTGAATCTCTTTTTGCATTGTGTGTGTGCGTGTTTAGAATGAAGCCATTTGTAAAGCGTAATGTCATCTTGTCAAATTTTTAGACAGGCTGAACTGTACAATAAAACATACGAAAAATATATTTCTTTTGCGTCTTTTTTTAATTATAACTAGGCATTCGCGAGCTGTCTGAGCTTGATAGGGCATTTGAGGCTCGTAAAGATGTCACAGAAAATGGTGAGAAAGCACTGAAGTCACTTTCCTCAGTGGCACCTACTTCTGCATCTGCATCTGCTCCTGCTCCTGCTCCTGTTTCAGAACCTTTGACTAAAACAGCAAGTGCAGATACTGGCTCAGAGACTGCAGATACAGAAGCAGACGAAACAGTGATGGCTCAGATTATGGACGCAATGGATCATGAGCTTTCGGCAACGTCCATCGGAAAATCATTTGTTCGCTACGGTCCGGAGGCGGACTCGGATGCAAGCGACAGCGACAACAGTGGAGACGGTCACGAAACGATGCCAGACGTCAATGTCGATCTTAATCTGGTAGAGAACATAGTTCGGTCGTTCCGCGCTCAAGAAGGTCTGCCTGGTCCCGCAGGAACAATGCTTGGGCAGTTTTACGTTTGTCTTCCGCCAGACGAGAGCGAAAACGACGAAAATGACAATGGCAACAGTGACAACTGGTGAGATGACAAATCTGTCAAGTGCCATTTGTGCTTGCCAACCAGATCGGCCACTCAGATCAGTGATGTGCGTTTTGCCCACTTGTGCAGAAACTGTATCCATTGTCTTTCTGGCGGATTTTCGGCGTTAATTGCAAAAGCAGCAGCTCTCAATTGCACAGCTAACCATTTTGTGATCGGCGGACACCAATGAAACAGCGCTGGCAGAAAATTAATTAGTCCTTTTTTTGCATCACAGGCATGTATCAGTGGATTGTTTCGCGTGGATTGTATTGCCATGCATTGCTGAGAACTAATACATTTTTGCTGTTGTTTTATTCTCTAAACTTGTTTTTTTTTTCAATGTGCTTATTTATTCAGACCAACTGCTCCAAACAAGCAATTGCGTTTAGAGGCATCTAGCGGTATTGTGATTTTTATTTTGATTGCGCGAATGTCGAGAGCAAGATTTACAAGGGATGTTGAAGAAAAAGGCGGGTTTCCCAAGGAATGGAACGATTGGCCATCATTAATCCCCGAGGATACTATATATTTTTTTTTTGCAATTTTCGAGCAAGCTGCTGACATCTAGAAAACACTCATGTTTTGCCACGTAAATCATTCATTTTGGTTGTCTGTTGCCAAAAAAAATAAAGATAATAAAAGTAAAAGTAAATAAAACAAATATTTCAAACTGACAATCGAGTACATGACCAAAAAATGTTTTTTTTATTCTCAGGTCGCCTTTTGCTTGGTCTGGAACAATGGAGTCGTAGAGTTGAATTGCCAGTCACCATTTTTGTGAGATTTCAACAGCAGGATCTCTTCTTCTATCTCTTCTCTTTTTTTCTTTATTGGCGAAATTGACGGACTTTGCTTTTCCTTGTCATCATATACATATTTGGCTTTGGGTCCGAAGACAAGCCGTTGTTATAAAAAAAATATGTCTGCAGATGATACACTGCAGCCTTAAATGTTGTTTGCGTTGGGTATTTGGGGTTTATTTTTATTGCAATTCAAAATGATTACCATTTCCACGGTATGAATTTGCGCTATTTATTGGACAGATGTGTGCCTTGACATGATCTGCTACTATGCGTAAATGTAATATATATAAAAAATCAAAAATCAAAAATCAAAAGCCAAAAGCCAGAGCAAAAAAAAAACAATAACCAAGATATCGCAGGCTGTATCACGACCAAAGCAAATCTAGTGATACAAACGGAAGCAAACAATGAAACCAAGATAAAAACGGAAAAACAATGTTTATTTTTTTTTGGTACACCTATATCTAGTTTCAATAACTTTTTTTACGTGGTCTAAATGGAAAGAATATGGTTTATTTTACATCTGGAAACTGTATATTAGGGAGCTATTACATAGCAAATCCATATATACAAAGACAAGGTGTAGCAAGTCTTTGTCACATTCCAGATACAGTTGGCGCAAATAGCGTCTAAAAGCTTTAGTCTTTTTTCAGTATTTTTGACAAGAGCAGATTGACATGTAGAATTAAAGTGTAAAAACTGCGAATCAATGTAGAGGTTTTTGGGGGGGGGAAGAAGAAGTGATGGCCTAAAAAAAGACAAGCAGGCAAGCTTAAAGAGCTCAAAAATCTGCTGTTGAATTATACAAACATAACTCAGCAACATAGAATACCGGAGGTTTTTGTGCTTTGCAACCGACCAAGCCACATGCTCATGCTGGGTCTGCGCAACGACGAATAAAGGGTCTTGTGAACATAGCCGAATGAGGCAGAGCAAAGCAGAACAAAGCCGAACGGACCGAGCATCTGAATACGGCGCATATTGGGCTGCAGAGCTATTACCCACGAAAAAAAAATAGTTGAGGATCGCAGGCCCGCTGCCTCGAGCGCCACTAAGAGGAGTGGTAAATATACCCAAAAATGGATATATCGAGGGGTGGCAGACTCACCCATCGCCATGCGATGTGTAGTGGTGACATTTGTTATGACCTTGGTTTCGGATTTTTTTTGGATCAGTGTGCCTGTCGAGGCAATGACGATGTTTCTGGATGGATAGCCTGATCGCAAAAGACCTGTCTTGCTAGCTGTGTGTTTTGTGTGTGTGTATCGCTGCGATCGCTGAGTACGCTGCGCGTGTTTGTGCAGTTGCAGTTTAGCATTTTGACCAATAAGCCATACGGAGAAAGCGCCTGCGATGTGTGGGCATGCCAGTACACAAGCACCCCATCGACAAGTACATCTTTTGGCTGGAAAAGGAAAGCTGGCTGTCAGCTAGGGAAATGCGGTCCTTCCGACGGAGAAAAAAACGAAACAAGTGGAAGAGTGACCAGGAAGCTGTAGTATACTTGTAGTATGTGGTGGTATAGCATGGCAAGGCAACTGAAAGGGATGCAGGGCCAAGGGACACGCAACGCAATAGAGAGCAGAGAGTGGATGCGATAATCTTTTTTTGGCCAAGCGCATCTGTGCCCACATCACGTTTCGTGCTGCTGCCAAAAAATAAAAAATAAGAACAAAAAAGGCGCTGGGGGTGGGGGCATTTGCATCAAGGAGAGGGGGGTGTAGCATGGGGAGGGGTGCTGGCCTTATTATTTAACCTGCATCGCAGTACAGAGTACGAGTGAGAGAGCGACAAAAAGCGGCTAACTGCAAAGAAGTGGAGTGCGACAATAACAGCCGTGGTCTCGTTCTTTTTTAGCGAGCGATGGGCAGAAGCAGCAGCAATAGCAGCAGCACCACATATTTCCTAGCGAAGCACTGGCAGCGTCCGCTTCAAGAACACGGCAAGCGCAGGGCCTCCCTCCCAAGGCCGAAAAAATATTTTCTCCCTTCTCTTCGTGCGATGCACTGGTGCGTGCTCTGCGTTGTCAGTCTGGCCATTTATAATACATAGAGCATCCACCGCTCCGTAGTTTTCTTTCTTTTTTTGTTTCCAACTCGAGCCCATTCCTCCCAACTTTTTTTAAGTTCTTGCTGTCTCTTTGTCTTGCCGCATTTTGATGCCTTTACACTAGTAATCGAACAAGAGTACGTAGTAGTCACACAAGCACTAGCTGCTTGGCTGTGCTTTAACTAAGCAGCACACGACTGTTTCCGTATCCGTCTACTTGACATATTTTTTGTGCACACGAATAGCCCAAACATAGCTAATTAAATCAAAAGTCGCTGGCATAGTCGGATTTCCTTTAGTCAAAGAGGTCATTAGTGCTTATCCGTATACAATTACGTCCCGGCTATCGATTCACATAAAAGAAAAGCCTCCACGTACAAAAAAGACTCGACGCGAACAGTGCCTATTATATGTATAAACCAACATTTCGCGCTTCTTTTGCTAAACGAAAAGAAAACTGTTTTGCGTGTGTGCTAGAGTGCATGTCAAATTTCTTTGTTTCTTTAAATATGCGTTTGTAAACATTTAGCTTCAAAGCTATTTTTACGCTCGTTACTACAATTAAAATAGAAATGGCTCTGTTTTGTTTGCTAAGCATCCTTTGTTTTTTTTCCTTTCCTCTGCGCTATTAAACACACTCTCTTCCTGCGTGCTTTGGTGCATTTTTGCCTTTGGTGCAGCTTAAAGGTTATTCCTGGAAACAGACATAGTTACAAAGAAGTTTTATTATGTTGTAGTTTTTTTTTGTCCGCAAAAAGAAGGCAAGGGATCACAAAAAAGAGTAGCCTCTTTTTAATTTCTTTCAAATTGAGTTGAACGAATCCATATTTGTTTTTTTCCTTTCTGTGCTAAATGTTCAGTTTTATTTTTTGCATTCAACCGCAAGTTTTTTTCGCTTGCTTTCTTTTCAAAGGAATTGCTTTACAAGAAGCCGAGGTCAAAGAAAAAATTGTATGCCTTTTTTGCAGTGGGTATAACTTTCTTTACAGACTACCACATATCGATTTTTTTTACTCACTCTATTTTTCAGCATATTCAAGATTTGGACTCTCCGATTTACTATATATACCTGCTGCCAAGACGTCGTTTCCTTTCATGTTTTCTTGGCATACCAATTCCAATTTTTTTGCATTAGAGTTTTAAACTATTATTTCTTGGCATATTTCATTTTGCATTTATTTCCAACATCTTTCACTATCCTCATTGCATTGCATCCAAGTACGAAAATCCATACTCAGACAAAAAAGTCTAATTTTTCTGTATTTTTCTTCAAATTTGTAGAAAAATAATAGTTCCAGTAATCGAGCAACTGCTTCTACGCCAAGACCATCAACCAAGTCTTTCAACAAACACCGCTTAATAGCTAAAGCTTTGATAGCTTTATAAGCACATCTTCACTTAACTTTTAAAGCCCTCATCTATTCATTTAATCACATCAATGGAGCAGATTAACTCTGAGCAGCCTCTGTCTTGGAACCCTCATGAAGGTAAGAACCGAAATATTTTTTACTTTTGTCACTACATTTTGCTAACAAAATACCTGTCGCCCTTCTTTTTTTGTAATCAATAACCTTTTGGCTTATACTTTTTTTTGCTTTCTGGTAAAGCATTTATATATTTACACACACCCATTACAAAGAGTACAAAGCAAAAATAAAATAAAATTAGTTTGCTTGTAATATTTCTGCCTGCTTTGTAAATGCGCCATGGGCCAAAAATATGATCCTGCTGCATGCTGGTAGCAACGGGTAAAATTTTACATTTCCAGACTGCGCAATTTTGCGTATGATAGCTATATGCTGAGCTAAACTTTTAGTTTGTACTTAGTTTTTTCATTTTATTTTATTTGTTTACGCAACAGCGCGCCATCATTTCTTTTTCATTTATTTCTGCTTTTGCATCAGCACTAGCCATTTGTGACACTGCTTTGGCTACATACGCAATCAACATTGTCTTCTACCATATGTACTTTTTTGTAATCTCCCTCTTTTGTTTTGCATTTTTTCATTACCTTGCATTGTTTAAACAAGGGATGCGTCCGCGTCCCCTTGGTGACCTGCAATTGCGCCGAGGCTTGATTGTGCATAATCAAATAAGCAAGACAAACCAGGAAAAAAAAATGGCATAGCAGCTCTTTTCCCTACAAAGCTAGCTATTCGTCATATTTTGCAGACCACAAACAACGCTCCCTACTTGAAGCTTTATTGTCGACCTTTGTTTTTGTGTCTGCACTATACAGATGTGCTGGTCAATTAGTTAGTTAGAAGCCAAAACAATAATGCAACCAGCTTTTTATACTAGCTCACATGTCGTTTTGCGGCTTGGTCAGGAATCTACACCAAGTCTCTAGATAACAGCAACATGCAAGGGCTGTGCGCATATAGAAGCCTTGTATTTTAGTTATATACATATTGTTTCAAAATAGCCCACTTAAATGGGCTTTGTCTTTATTTCATTTTTTTTAAAAAGAAGCCATTGCATTCTAAATTCGCTTATTTATATACTTTACCATTTATATTGCCCATATTTCATAAATCTATTTAGAAACCCGCATTCACACTGCACCGTTGAGCGAGGATCAGAGTACACACGAAGATATCGTGCCCAACTACGAGCCGGCTTCTGTAGCAATAAAGCCGCTCTTCAACTCCTCAAAAAGTGACACTCTGCCGACCGATATTGCTGGTGTCAGCTGGGAGTCCGCTGATCTGCTAAACAAATCCATTGTGTCCAAGTCATCCGAGCCCTCCAAGGCTAGCGATCTGGACACACACCTCCCTACAGAGTCTCTTTCAGTTCCATTTGTAAATCACAGCCAGCCAATGCCTATCAAAGCCTCTGCGCTCAGCGGGCCAGTCGGTACGGCATACGACTCGTCATCGCTTATGTTCGCTTCAAACGATATATCAGTTTCCACTGCAAATGTCGTCTCTACACTGGCATCAACTATTGCAAGCGCAATACCTTCGAACAATTCTCTGAACGCGCTTGCCGCATCCACCGGTGCAACTACTGAGCCCTGCCTAAGCATGAACTCGTCTCCTGTGCTTTATAATAATGGTGCTGCAAGCCATAAGAGCTCTTCTCCTGCTAGCATGCTGTCTGGGTCCGCGCATCTAACTATGACCAGCGTCCCCACAATGCACACGCTACTCCCTATGCCTCTTTCGCGCGAAGACCTCCTTCGGGATGCGCGCAAGAACAACATTCACCTTGCCCCCGTGGATCGCAATCTGAGCGTTGATACTCGTCATTCGGGCATGCACAGCAAGAGCTTTAGTGGTCCCACACAGGGATCTGGAAGCCTTCAGGGAGGCAGCGAAAGCGCTTATCCCCACAGCACCGATAGCACTAGATACAGCGTGCCTAAGGATCGCAACGCTGCTTCGGGCATCAAGACCGACGCCAGCCTGTTTCCTTCGCTGCTCCACCGCATCTGCGAAGATCACACGATGAACAGCATTGCATACTGGGACGAGAACTACTATGTCTGCATCCCTGTCATGGAGAACCTGCGGCTGCAGCTCAACGCAATGGGGATGACTGCCAACCATACCGACTCTCTGCAGAAGAACTTTAATGACTACCAGTTCTTCCGTCGCACCGATCAGCGTCGCATCCGCCACACCAGCGAGCTGGGAATTGTCAAGTTTAGCAATCCCAACTTTCTGCCTGGACGCGAAGATCTGCTTCATTTGATTGTGCGCAAATCGGCACTAAAGAAGATGCAAAACGGTATTGCACGTGCTGGCGGCTCCATTGCAACCCGCAAAAAGAGCAAGGGTTCTGTTCGCCAGGGCAGCATGCGGATGCCTCGCCAGTCGACCTTTGAGCGTCTGAATCCATATGCGCGGTTTGCAGCCTCTGAAAGCAACGGCGTGCAGGGATTCCCTATGCCTGCTGTCCCTGTATCCAGCGCAATGCCCTCGCATCAGCCCGGCCTTTCCATATCCATGGGCATGCTCCAGCCCGACTTTGGCACCCAGACCTCTATGTCGATGATGGAGCACACAGACATGCCGATGATCTCTCCTAATCAGAGCACGCCTCTTTACTTTGACCAGGGCTCTGCCAACTTTGACATGTCCAGCATGATCTCGCAGCCCGTGCAGCTGAATGCCCAGGGCCAGTACGGCTCGCCGATGCCGATTTCCCAGCACTTTCAGCAGTCTCAGCAGCATCAGCCTTACCAGACAAACTATACCTATAGCTCCCAGCAACAAACGCAAAGTCAGACCCATCAGCATCAGCAGCAGTATACCGAGCAGCAGCAGCAGTACTTCTTTTCGGCTGCTGATACCAACGAAGCATCTCACAACTCTATGTACTGATTTGCCAAGCAAACCAAATAGTTTTTTTTTTGCTAGCTTATCGACTGCTGAGAATCTGCTTTTTTGTAAGCGAATTTTTCTTTTGTTTATATCTAGCACTTGTGAATATTTTAATTTGATTATTTTTATTTTCTATTTTAAAAATTTAAATTTCTTTTTTCTTCTCTAATGGAGCCAGTAGTATTCGTAATGCTCCTCTTTATTTAGTCTTGCAAGCGGCAGGCTTTCAGAACATCCACCGTAATCGCTGCTCTGACAGATCACATACTTGTCATCTTCGGGAATCCACACTTCGGCGCCAAAATGGACGTACCCAAGCTGCTTAATTGGCAAATGAGGATATAGGTCGCCTTTGTATATCTGACGGACATAGGTGATCCCAAGGCTATCCATGTACTGAGCATACATGTTGTTGCCACATCTAGGCTTGCCATATGTATACATCTCAATACGAGGGATTAGTTCCGGATGATTGACCGAGACATCAGCAACAAAAAGTGATGCACGCGCGCCACCAAGTGAGTGGCCAGCCGCAATGATTCTGTATTCCGGATACTCGTTTGCAAGCTGAAGCACCGTGTCCATTACTTGGGGATTAGCCGACTGATATCCTTCTAAAAACCCCATGCTGACTCTTGATCCGGAAACCGACTCTGGAAAATCGACGAGATTGGCAGTATAGTCCTCAATCCAATCGCCAATGACCACGGATCCACGGTACACAACCAATATTTCCCGCCGATGTCGATTAATAGCAATATATCCATTAGAAGGAATATGACTGGTATCCCAGTGATAGATAACCTCGGTTCCCCTTGTCTCTGGTCTGTTGCACTGTGATCCACAGTTCCATTGGTTTGAAGTAATGTTCAGAGTAGCCCCCGAATAGGCTGCATACAAGTTGAGCCTTATCTTAGAAACACCAAACTCTTGGGCAACGCTATCTATTGACAAGGTTGGTTTACCTCGCAATACCGCCTTCATATTGATATCAAGCCAGCTACCATTCCCAATTCCAAGTAAAGCTAATATCGAGCCAAGCAGGGTTTTTCTTTTTGACAAAGAGTGATATCTTGGAATGCGATGTTGAGGACTTTTGCTTGCAGAATCGTTGCCAAGAGCAAAATAAAAAGAAGCCAACAGCATAAAAATTAGAATTAAAAAGAGTTTTGACATGGTAACATTAAGAAGAAAAATTATAGATGATATTATTGGAAATAAGAGGGAGGGAAAAAAGGTAGGATTTATAGCTTTTTTTTTCCGATTATTTTTTCTCCATTTCTCTCAATATAAATATATATTTTTCTTTCAATAGCAATCTTATTTTAAACAAATAAAAATACTAGACAATTATAGAGAATGGCTTAAAAGTTTTAACAATACTGCTTTTTGAACCTGAATGTTTACAATAACGCAGGCTTTATAAATTTTGAATTCTAATTTTTGTTTTGCAAATAAAAATAAACCAAAAATATTTAGAATTGTCTAACAATGTGGCACACTTCTTTTATCAATAAAAAGACACCTTTTCTTTTTACCAAGCCTCGAGTGGGTGGTCTTTTTATTCTAGAGCCAGGCATATGAGCTATGATCAGACAAGCTATATGAAAATGCAGATATGCTATCAGAACACATGCTATAATTGCTTCTCTGACAAATAAGATACTGATCATCTACAGAGACCCAGACCTCGGTGCCGAAATGATAGTACCCCCAATCTGCAGAGGGCAGATGTGGTGCGATATCAGCCTTGTTCACTTCTCTAATTTTTAGGAAATCGAGCGAATCCATATAATCGGCAAACCCTTTGTCTCCACATTTAGGCTGTCCGTATGTGTACAGCTCAAGGCGCGCTAACAGATGAGGGTAGTTTGCCGAGATGTCTGCAGCAAACATGGAGGCGCGAGCCCCGCCCAGCGAGTGGCCTGTAGCAACAATGCTATAATCCGGATAGCCGGTGCTTAGCTCAACAATGGTACGCATAATCAGTGGGCTCGCCACTTGATATCCCTCAAGATAGCCCATGCCTACTTGGGTACCAGCTCCGGATCTGGGCCAGTCAACAAAGCTAGTAGCAAAATCCTCGACCCAATCGCCAAACTCTGCTGATCCGCGGAATGAAACGACAATTATCTTTTTGTTTGGATTTAAGGCTATGTAACCATCACTTGTAACAATCGGAACGCTCCAGCGGTATTTAATAACAGTGCCATATGTACCTGGGCGGCTACACTGAACACCACATTCCCATT
The DNA here is from genome assembly GCA_027478445.1 of Coemansia asiatica. Classification (NCBI taxonomy): domain Eukaryota; kingdom Fungi; phylum Kickxellomycota; class Kickxellomycetes; order Kickxellales; family Kickxellaceae; genus Coemansia; species Coemansia asiatica. The sequence goes on from JANBOH010000071.1 coordinate 40,873, forward strand.
TATCAGAGTCGACCAAGTATGCAGCACCGGCGTAGGCTGCATAGAGGTCTATTTTTTCCTTCTCGATGCCAGGGTAATTGACTGAATCCATCATTCCAGATCTTTGGTTAGGCGCTGCTTCGTTCCGATTGTCTGCGCCATTTGCAACCACAGAGCTTGTGCCACTAAACAGATGTCTGATTGAGCCCAAAAGATCAAATTTCTTGGAAATAGAAGAAGGATTGGGTTTGAATCCAATCTTGTCGTTAATCTGCAAAGCTGTCATTGAAACTCGAGGAACCATCAAGATTCCTAATACTAAACTTTTTACAACGGATCTTTTAGTATAAAGAAACATGGTAAAAAATAAATAAAATAAAATAGTTGGAATAACACGTCAAGAAGGCAATGTAAAAAGAAAAAAAAAAGAAAACAAGGTTATAGAAATGATGTCTTGCGGTTTGTTTATTTATTTTATCTTGAGTTGTAGATACCAAATACTAACTGGAAAAAGGGGGAGCAGGTCGGGATTTATAGAGTAAAAAAAAGCAGCACATTTAGTTATATCCAGTATTTTTTCCCTGCTATTTATTTTGTTGTAATTAGAGCTTTCAAAAAAAAAAAACAGGGAGTAGAATAGGATCATAATCTAGGTATACATATTTTTGAACAAAAAAAAAATAAAAAGCAGTAACATCAAAATTATTTTGAATTTTATTTACCACGCGCAAGTTTACTTTAATTCATAACTGTTCATTATCTCCAAAATAAAGAAATTATATGCTGCGCAGCTATTGTTTGGAATAATAAATAAATACAAAACAAACAAACAGTGGCAACATCGCTTGTTCACAGCGGCCACATATTTCGGCAATTAAGTAGAATAAATGTCGCGAGTCTAGTTCACAATTAAACTATATATACAGCAACGAGAATAACAACAATAACAGCAAAAAAACACATGGTTCGGCAATGTATCGGCAAGTTGTAACAATTTTAACTATCAGCAACGTTTTCTATAAAAAAAATCTACATTGCTATACTAAAAAATAATGTTAATTGTTTTATATAAATAAAAAAGACTAAAAATAAAATATAATCGGTTTAAACGACGCCAAGAATCACTTCAACGTTTTTTAAAAGCAACTTGGGGATTTTGTCGATATAAAAACAAAATAAAGTCGCTTATATTTTATAAGCTCTATTTACACCTTGCCAGCCTTGTTGCGCAGCTCATTAGCCTCGCGGGTCTTGCGCATGCGCTCGGTGCTTCCAGGGATGGTTCCAAAGCGACCAGTTTCGACATCAGCAAAAGCCTGATACAGCTCCTCGTCAGTGTTCATGACAAACGGACCATATCTGGCAACCTCTTCGCCAATGGGTGTGCCAGCAAGAACCAAGACACGGGCCTCCTTCTTGCTATCGCTTCCATCTTCATTCTCTGCGGCCTCGAACGCCACAGGCTGGCCCTGGGTCTTGATGACAGCCATTTGGCTCTCGGAAATCTTGGTCTTTTCTTGGCCAACCAAAATATCTGCTGGATAGTAGTTGTAGACAATGGCACCCATGCCCTCGGGTATGTTGAGCTCATACTTGCCAGAGGTGCGGAGATCGAGGAAGTAGATAGGTGTATGTGTGTCTATGGTCGCTGTCACGCCCTCGACTTCGCCAGCAATGACCTTGATATTGGTCTTGTTGTCGGCAGACTGGAACCATGGAATGTCCTCTGGTGGCACATCCTGGTAGCGAGGACGGATCATCTTGTCCTTTGCCGGAAGGTTGACCCAGATCTGGAACCCCTCAAAGCGACCGCCTTTCTTTAAAAGTTCGTCCGAGGGCATCTCGCTATGGATCACGCCGCTTCCTGCTGTCATCCACTGAACCCATCCAGGCTTCAGCAGGCCATGGTTGCCATGGCTATCATGGTGTTCAAACTCGCCTGAAAGCATGTAAGTGACCGTCTCAAAGCCGCGGTGGGGATGATCGGGTGCGCCAACGGCTTCGCCAGGGCCGTAGTTTGCAGGGCCCATGTGGTCGAGCATAAGGAACGGGTCTGCGTAGTCAAAGCCGCTTGCAGGAAGCGGGCGACGCACTATAAAGCCGCCTCCTTCGCGCTGGCGCTTGGCGGTGATAACGCGGCTTACTTGCTTGAGAACCTTGCTGGCCATCGCTGCTGTATTGCTGTTATCTGTTTTGGTTATTGTTGTAGAAGGGATGTTAAAAACTATTGCTGCTAAAAGTACAAATGAGGCTACAAAAACTGCCGTTGAAAAGCCAAAAGGCATAAATACTTGCGGGCTTTAAAAAGAAAAGAAAAGGAAAAAAAGATAGAGCTGTGGTTTTTATTTCTTGTTTCGAATAAAAAAATTAAGCTGTCGCTAAATGCCTTCAAATGCCTGCCTTTATATACGATCTACAAAGCCAGCTTTTTTTTAGTGATAACAAGTGTGCTTACAAGCAATTTGTCATAAACCAAAAGCAATTACAAATTGCTTAGAAGTCTTGATGACGGCTTGCAATCCAAAAAAAAAGTGGTGGAAGGATAATGCTTACGAATCAAAAAATTTCCTTTTGGCCAATCAGATACAGGCTAAAATTTGTCAGCGGTGACAAAGCAGAATTTGTCTTGGCATAGCCTCATCAATCATTAATAAAATAATTAATCAAATCAAAAGTATCTGTAACTGTTAATTAGCAGCTTGTTTCACTTTTTCAGCGTCCGCTGCTTCTCTGCATGCTCAACAATCTTGCGCTCGACAAAAAGCCCCTTGCGCTTGCGAACCTTCTCCATATATTTTTTGGCCACGTTCTCGCGGTCAGCCTTCTCGCCCAGATCCTCGAGCTCCTCTTCGGTGGAGGGCACCCAAAAGGGATCAGTATCTAGAGGCTCAAAACCGCGGAAGATAAGCAGGGGGATCGCTGCGCCCGAAGAACGCTTTCTGATCTCATCTGCGAATCCAAAAGACTCGACAATGGGAATGGCCGCCTTGATGGTAAAGTATGGTGTGCCCTCGCGCATCTCCTCTAAAATGACACGGCCTCGACGGCGGTTGATAACAGCATAGACCTTTCCCAGAACTTCTGAGGTTGCCTGGATGTCGCATGTGTACATTGCCAGATATAGCCGTGGCGACCACTGCAGATACCCGGTTCTGATCGCGTCCCTGACCGTGGTAATGACCTGGCCTGAAAGTGCGCTGCTGGAATTAGCAGCAGTGCCATCCGCAGCATCGTTATTGTAGATAAAGTTCTTGATAGTAACAGCAACTCCAGCCATCGGCTCAAAACACAGTGGCCCAGACTGAGTAGCCAGCTGGAATCCAGTGTTGACAGATTCTTCAAAATCGCGAACACTAAACTGCGACTCTTTACGAGAAGCTTCAGGTGCTTCCAAGTCACTCTTATTCTCTTCAAAATCGCTCTCCTCTCCAGAAGAAAGCATAGGCGTGGCCTCGGTAGAAGCGCCCAAAGAGCTGTGAATTCGAGGCCTAAACCAGCTTGCATGAGCCCTGCTTGACTGGCCAGCCATGTACTTCGAGTATATCAGCATGTTCGGACCCACTCTACGTGGTCCAAATGACCAGATGCCATTTGACATTGCATGCTCGACGCGCTGTGGCTCCCAGCCCTTTGCTCGCCGGAAGGTAGCACGCAAGCGGCTCTGGAGCCATGGCCCCAGCTCAGACGTTTTTGATGGCTTGGCAACTCTGGCCACACTAGTGGAATCTCCTTCTTCATCTCCGTCCTCAATGTCACCGTCGATGTTGCCTGCTAGCACAGCTGATTCTGCTTCGTCCTCGTTGCTGACAAGGGCATCGGATGCTGCGCCAAGCCTACTGCGTCTCTGTGAAGAAGAAATCGCGACAATGCGGTGTATGTCGTCCTCGTGCCTTTGCAAGAACTTAGTTGTTTTCTCTGGCAATGGCTCTACCTGAACAGTAATAGTGGCCAGGCCATTAGCTGTTGTCATACTGACTTCGCCACGATGCTGAGCCTGAGGATGAGATTGAGCCTGGCCGTCAGATAATTTGGTCTTTGGTTCCTCCGAGAAATCTTCTGCATTATCACTATTAGTCGTCTGCGTAGTAGTAGTAGTAGTGACCTTGGTAATAATCGCAAGCAGTTTGCCGCCCGAACCGATCTCACCCAGCGAAACGTTTGGCTGGCCACTCTGTCTGACAATACCCTCTCTATAAGGGACAATCGGTTCTGAGACATGGATTTCGCACTTGGCAAATCTCTCGCGAAGATCTTTTAGACAGCGTTCCAAGTGCAATTCTCCAGCTGTGACCAGGACCTGCTCGCCAGTGGCTTGCGAGATAACCTGGACACAGGGATCGGCCTGATTCAAAAGCTCCAGTCCACGAACCAGCTTGCTCATGTCCTGAGGGTTAACAGGCTCCAGGGCAATGCGCACGATCGGGTATGTCTCTGAGTGTATTGCTGCGAGATTAGGGCATAGCTGAGGATCGCTTGCCAAGGTTCCGCTCTTCAAGATAGCACCAGCGACACCGCGGATTCCAAAGACATTGCCTGCTGGCACCTCCTGCAAACGGACAAATTCGCGGCCCATCATCATGTACAGAGCCCTGACAGTAACTTGTTTAAGATACGACCGAGTCCTTTCATCTCCTGCTTTAAACTTTGGCTGCATTGCGCAGATCTTGTCTCCAACGCGAATGGTCCCGCTGTATATGCGGCCAAAGCCCACAAGGATCTCGTCCTCATCAGTCTCTGGATCGGGATCGAGATCGTCTTGCAAACTAAGCTTCTCGCTCACTGCACTGACCAGGCCATCTGATTCTAACATGCTAGCAGAGTCACTGTCGCGTTGCATAGGCGTGGAAATCCCACTAGCGCTGATTGAAGAGGGCTCTACGGGAGACATAACCGATAACGGCGTACCAGCAGTAGACTCACGGTTCACTGCCAGCTCGCGACGCAGGGCATCTCTTCCTAAAGCACGCATCTCGTCTGCAGTCATAGCCGCTCTGTCGCTTTTCGATTTCCCACTGGAAAACTCGGGCAAAGATTCCCTCGGAATCGAGATAATCTTTCCAACATAAGCGACCAAGGGTACTTTTTCTGCTGAAGAGCCTGCTTTGCATGAAAACAACGCACGCTCAACGTCGTTCCGAGGCTCTGTAGCCCTTCTATCGGCCTGCGACTTGACCTCGCCATTCACTAGTGGTGGAAGCCGAAGCGGCTGAGCAGATGCAGGCGATGGAAGTTGCTCAACAATAGCAACCATGCAAGTCTGAGCAAGCGGAAGCCAGCCCTGCATAATGACAGTCAGCAGCGCCCGGTGATCTTTTCCCCTGCGATCGCGGGGCAAAACCTTGATGCCCAGTGTAGAAATGACCTTTTCAATTTTCTCCTGGTTATGATCGATAAGAACACTTTCATATACCTGCCATAGCGGAACCAGGCAAAGCTGTACAAATAGCGGAAGGGCAACTGCTGCTTTGGAAGTGCCGTAAAGCTTGGTGTATTGCTTGCGGGTCAGCACACGCTGCTTGGTCTTTGGATCGATAAAATACTCGCCCCACATCAGTGGCTGCAGCTTAGCTGGCGAGGAAAGACCTAGCTTCTCAGCAAACATATGAGCAAAATGGTTTACGCGGAAAGCCCACCCATCTATAGCAGAGCCAAATAGCACGTTTCCTTGTTCAGGCGAAAAATAGATATGCGAGTCGTCCTTTTCCTCCAAATACCACTCGGTCATTGGCGCATCATCTCCATGAGTCTCACACCAGCGCTCCTTGGCCTCTTCGAGCTTGCGCGAATCCTCAGTCAGACGATCTCCTTCCCAGAACCCAGCTAGCACCGCGTTTACCTGCTCGATTAGCTGCTGCATGTGCACATATGCCTCGCTTGGTGTCATTTGCCACTCTACAATTAGACGATCAATCTTGTTGAGAAAAAGAACAGGATGGACGTTCTCAACCCATGCCTGCCGCAGAACGCTTACCGTCTGCGTACACACGCCTTCAACTGCATCGACGAGGACAAGTGCGCCATCAGACAGGCGCGCTGCAGATGCTACTTCAGATGCGAAATCCACATGGCCAGGCGAGTCGATTAGATTGATTAAATACTCTGTAGATTCGCTTTTCAACTCTGCAGAGCCTCTTGTCAGCTTATAGTAAAGACTGATGCCGCTGCTCTCCATTGTGATCCCACGCTCTTGCTCGTCCTCGCGACTGTCGAGGTATCTGATTTTGCCTGCTAGCTTATTTGATATAATGCCGTTTGTTGCTAGAAGTGCGTCGCTGAGCGTGGTTTTGCCATGATCTACATGTGCTAAAACACAGACGTTTCGGATATTGTCTATGTTTCTTTGTAGCTGGGCTAGCTTTGACGGCGGCACAACTGGCATTTCAAAATAAGTAAAAATAAAAATAAAAGGCGTCTAAGAATAAGATAGAAAAAAGGAAATGAGAAAAAATAGTTTACAAATAAAAAAGGTTTAAATGAAAAACATTTTGGAGAAACAAAAAATCGCTTTACAAAAAGCTTAAGTGAAAAAAATTTAAAGCTGCGGCCACCGCAGTGTCGACTGATTCCAGATCAATAAATCAGCAAGCTCTGTGGCGAGCGTGGGATTTTATTTTTTGGCTTGTGTCTTATGACCCAGCTTCACAAAACGAGATACCTTTGTTTTCTGGAAAGCGTTGTCTCATTCTACAATGTAATTGATCAATTAAAGGAGTGCTTTCTCGTTTCAATTTTACTTGCAGCCCTTTTATTGATTCTTTCCCCCCCTAGATATTTTCTCTATATATGTTTTTTTTCTCAGTATTTTTATCATTTTTAAATAAACGCAATGCAGGTAAAGCTTGAACAACCAAACGACCAGCCTACGCAGGAGCTTGTTTCGCTTGCTCTAGCAGCGCGCGAAAACTCGTACTGTCCATATTCAAAGTTTAGAGTCGGTGCTGCAGTCAGAACTGCTGACAATTCTTTGTTTAAGGGATGCAACGTAGAAAGTTGCTCTTACGGTAAGTTTCAGTAGATTTGTCATTAATACTATTATTCATATACTCGCTCCACTGCAAAACAAAGCCAAGATAAAGATAGAATAATTTTTATATATTTAATTAGTAACCAAATGTCTTTTTGTTTTACATTTTTCTAGCTCCGACAGTCTGTGCTGAACGAGTAGCGATATCGAGCGCAGTGGTAAGCATTGTCTATAAAAAAGCAACTGTGGACTATGTTGCACTTTGAATTTTTAAATTTTTTTGTGCTCTTACCACTTTTGAGTTAGAAACATCTAGCTGATCGTTGTTACGATATTTGTTTGTATATAATATTTTATCACTCAAATTGTAGGCGGCTGGCCATAGACAGTTTAAATACATCGCAATATCTTCGTAAGTACTTAAATAAAAACGCAGAATGTCCTTTTTATTTTATTAACTTTTCCCTTTCTGTTTTCACTAAAAAAACATTAAGCATTCATCTTATCTATAGCGACCTTAAAGAGCAGCTGATTACGCCCTGTGGTTTGTGTCGCCAGTTCATGCGAGAGTTCAGCAAAGACTTAGAAATCTTACTGGTTCGCCCTGATGGCAAATTTAACCGAACCACGCTTGAGGTTCTTTTACCACGATCATTTGGTCCAGAATCGCTTGAGCAGCCTCACTGATTCAGGCTTAATTTTGGGGTTTCAGCAACAAGATCATTTTTTTCTTGCAACCTTTTTACGCGTGTTCGCGTTATATTTTTGCTTGGGTGTTAAAAAGCGCATTTTTTTCGCGTTTTTGTTTCCTTGTTTCTTTTTTGCTTTTCAAATTTAGAATTTATAGCATTGGTCCTTTTTCGTTCTTTTTTTATACAATACAAATTCATTTCTAGACATTACTTACTTTAATTGCGTTACCAGCCTCTTTTTCTTATACAAGTAAACACTGGCTCCAAAGTTGCTTATTACTGAGCCAAAAAAAAACACTAGAGCACAAATGGTCGAGACACGTCGCCGTCGTAAGCCAAAAACCAACGTTAGGTAAACCCGAAGGCAGAGGACTATTTCTTTTTTATTGCTAAAAAGCCATATAACTACACTAAAATTTTACTGGAAAGAGGGGACTTATATCTATCACGCCCTTCTCCTTGGAGTTATCTCTTTTTTCTTTTGCAAATGAGTATTGTAGTAACCATTACTATGTAGGGTATGTTGAGGATGACGAGTCGGTCGATGCGATTATGAAAAAGTTTGAAGAGCTGGAGCGCATTGAAAAGGAATTTTCAGCTAAAAAGAAAACCATGGCAGAGGCATCGGGTAGCTCGATTCCAGGGACGCCAGGCTCCACTGCCAACGGAGCTGTTGATAATCAAAACCAGAGCTCTGGCGCAGCAGAAGCTGATTCAGAAAGTGCAGCTGGAGCACAGAGTCTGGGCACAGACAGTCTGGCAGTCAAGCACAGTGAGCAAGAAAGTAGCTTTATGTCGACCGAGCTACTCGAAGAAGTGTTTAAGCGAACAAGCGCATTTACAGTGCGCGGCGCAATGATGGACGACTTTGATCTCGAGGTCATGGACGATATTGAGCTGTGGGAGGCTGAAGCCGGGGACGCCATTCCTGCCGAATGGGAAGAGGAAGAGGACTATATCACACTCAACCTTGATGACGATGCACTGGACGACGAGTTTGGCGTAATTGTGTCCAAGCGTCGGTATCCAAAGCGCGAGCCATCGAAAAAGACGGTCTCCAAGCTTAGTAGTCGCGATCAGATCATTCAGCGGTACAAGTACATGCAGGTGCGCATACAGGACCGGCATGGCCACACGTTTTTTGTTAGTCGCAAGGTCAACGCTGTTGACCCCAGCATGCCCACGTATGTAAGGATTCCACCGCCACCTATCCCTCGCTCGTGGGTCAAACACATTCGGCCCTTGGCCGCTGAAGCTGAGTCGACGCCACGCAGCATTATATCGGGAATGCTGATTCCCAAATCAGAGCCCAAGTGGTCGCGGCGCATAGAGACGCAAAGCACGCTAGATTTTGGCTTTGAAACATTTGACCGCACGTTGCAATGCATATACATGGATCCGCCGCTTCTTTTGCCGAATGAGGATGCAAGGCCCGGGTATTTTGATATTAAGGAGCTTCGCGCGATACCTGTTCACAAGATGCTTGTTCCTGGCGCGTTTTTGTTCACCTGGTGCGAGAAGGAGCTGCTGCCGGATATGTGCGAAATAGCCGAGCAAGAGTGGGGACTCAAGTACGTAGAAAATTTCTGCTGGGTGCGACATCTGACAAACAACCATATAGCGCGGCTTCCATCTGACTACTTTTGCCGCTCGAAGGTCACGCTTTTAATCTTCCGCCGAGAGGGCGACCTGGAGATGCGGCATCAGCGCAGTCCCGATTCCGTGTTTGACTTTGTCAAGCCGCGGATGCCAGGCGACCTTAACGACCGCAAGCCAGACTTTGCATATACTGTCATCGAGACTCTTCTTCCGCGTGCGCTTTGCACACCAGAGCTTCCTAATCCAGACAGGCTGTTGCAACTGTGGATGCCAGCAGACAGCCATCGCACGCATTGGACAACCATTATCCAAAAATCTTCAGAGACACTGCTTATCTGACTTGTTTTTATTTTTAGAGCATGTTTGTTTTTTTTTGTGGTTGTAGTCGTGTGGAAGAGAATCTAAGACAACGACTGCTCGATTGTTTGCAATGCACTCACACTTCAAATTACTGCTTAATCGTGTGACTTGATAAACGAGCATTGGTTTTCAAAGAAATAAGCGTTGGACATTGAGCATATGTATAATTTTTTTGGTATCTTGCTTAATGGCTTGTGAATTGCCAAACAAGAGGAATAAAAAAGTTTAGCATGGCATCTACAGACATATTCCAACGATCTAGTCTTTTGACTGACAAATGACACTCGGCCGTGAATCGTTTTGATTGCTTTTCGTTTTCATTTCTTTTTGCCGATATCGCCGGTCAGCCGAACATACAACAGTGTTTTTTTTTCCTTGTTCAGATTCTCTTTCACTAGCACATTGTTTATCACCTCTATTTCTGTAGAAAATAAAAATGCCATTTATCTGGACTATTTATTAAATAAATAAATAAAATGAAAAAAAATGAAAAAAGTTCTAGGTCATCAAAAATGATGGACATATATTTTTTTCTACATATTATAAAACCAGACAAAAATGTTTATTTTTTTTAAATAAACTCAAAATAGTGGTCAAATTTCAAAACGAAATTTAAATATATATATATATAGCTTCTTTTTTAAAGTTTTGCTTTTGGCATATGGTTATAAATTTTTTTTCGCATACATTCCTTTTTATTTAAATATTTTTATACCCAACTGATGAGGTCAAATCTACTAATAATTGCAACGCTTGCACTCTATGCATCTTCGCTTGCCAACCCTGTAGCTAGCAAATGCAATCCAGTTGTTACAACGACGTGTACAATAAAAACTACAAATCCAAATACAAGCTCTGCTCCTGTAATTGAATCTACAATTCAGACTGCTGCTTCTGCTACTGCTGCTTCTGAATCGGAGACAGATACTACAATTTTATCTGAAAAATCATCTGAAGCACAGGTTTTGTCTGCAGATTTGAATGGTGGTCAAGGATCTAAAAGCTTTGTGGCTGATTCCATATTGTCGCTATCTACCGATCTTTTAACCCCTCAGAAAAACGGACAATCGGAGCTTCGGGCAACCTCGCAAGAGAATAACCTATTAGCAATTTTAGCAGCCTATTCAGGAGCAGCTTATACAGTCACAGATAGCTGGAACTGCAGATACGCTTGCCAGTATCCGGGAACGCAAGGCACAGTAGTCGAGTATAACTGGAGTTTCGGATTTCCTCGGAGCGCTGGGTATATTGCCAGCAACCCAAACACGAGTCTTCTTGTAGTTGCGTTCCAGGGAACAGAAAACACAGCGCAGTGGATGGATAATCTTGACATCGAGCAGGTTTCTTGGCCCGAGAGCATTGATGGATCACGCGTTCACCGTGGGTTTTTGCGTGGATACCTGGATGCAAGGGACCAAGTCATGGATAACCTTCGAGCCTTGGCTCAAAGATACCCCGACTATAACATTGCTATTGTTGGTCATTCGCTAGGAGGCGCCAGAGCCACACTGGCTCTACTTGATATATCTATCGAGATGCCCGAGCTAGTGCCAAGACTGGGGCTATATACGCAGGGTCAGCCACGGGTTGGAAATAAAAGCTTTGCCGATGCTATAAATGCAATCAAGGTGCCAAAGTCTCGCGAGGTATACGAGTACGACATTGCTACCAGACTTCCGTTCCTTTCTATGGGTTACTTCCATCACGAAACAGAGCTATGGGTCCATAATAACGAGACAGAGCTTTGCATTAATCCAACCGAGGTTGATGGGTGCTCGGACAATGGCAATGCGCAGAGCCCACTAAACACAGACGATCATTTTAGGTATCCAGGACTTCGCTATAAATAATTCAGGGTTTATTTTGTTTTATTTTATTGTTATTAACAAGTAGATTTTGAATAAATTATTAAAATATTTTCTGCAGAGTTCACTGCTTTTATCCTTGCTACCTTTTAATTTATTAAAGATGTATGTGTATGTGGCAACTTTTTCAGCCGCCACTGGTTCTAAAAATATCAGATTTAAGAAAAAAAAAGTCATTGATATTATATTTTAGTTACTTTCAACGGACTTTTTTGTCTTTGTTATATATCAATTTAGTTGCTATCTACCTATATTTATATTTTTGTACGAAATAATGCGCAAGATTATTAAAATCGTATTTCTAGCATCAATTTGTATACTTGCGTTACCAACAATAAGGGCAATTCCAGATAGCCCAGCAGAGCGCATTAAATCGATTATAGATAGTATCAAAAGCAATCATAAGCTATTTAATTTCAATAAGCAAGCGGCTGTAAACGTTGAAAATAATCAAACTAGCCGGACTGACAACAGCAAAATTATTAAATACTGCAGATACTCTGGAGCAGCATACAAGATCTCAGGAACTTCTTGGGATTGCTCGGAAAACTGTGAATCGGAAGAAACAAAAGGGACAACTGTCGACTATCACTGGTCCAATGCTAGCGCACCGAGCCACGGGTATATAGCTCATAAAGACGACACGCAAGAGATTATTGTCAGCTGGCGTGGAAGCACGGTTCTGATGGACTGGATGGTGGATTTTTCATTTGCGCCCGTGATGTGGCCTCCATCTATCAATGGCTCGATGGTGCATACCGGGTTTCTAAGAGCATACACTGGAGAGGCAGAAAATATAAAACAGGTCGTCAGGGATCTGGGCAGCAGATATCCATCTTATAGAATAGTCCTTACTGGCCATTCTTTGGGCGGCGCAGAGGCATCGCTAGCTGCTGCTGATTTTGCGCTTTGCTATCCCGAGTGGACTAGTAAAATGGAGCTGTATACATACGGAGAGCCGCGAACAGGTAATACTGTATTTGCAGACTGGCTTTCTGGCCAGCCCTTTCCGATCTACAGAGTGGTCAACAAGGGCGACATCGTTGCGCAGATGCCGTTCAGACAGATGGGCTACCAGCACCATGCTCAAGAGATATGGTATAACAGCAACGGTCAGGTCCAATTTTGTGGGAGCAACAGCGAAAATGTTGAGTGCCAGAATAGTCTGTGGAGCGCACAGCTCAGCTTTCTAAATCACTTGCAATATAGTGGTTTGGGCTACGATGTGCTTTATTTTTTCTTGGCAAATATGGATATCACGCATTAGTTGCGCATTTGGGAGGCTGACAAACTCACAAATAAGTGTTGCTGCGCAATTACTACTTTACGAATTTGGTTTTTTTTGTTGTTGTTTTATTAGCTTAAAATTTTACATTTTTTCAAATACAATTTTCAGTAACGCCTTGATTTCTAAGGATTTGGAAATGAAAAAATCTTTATTAAAAACCCCTGAATATACAAAGTTAAAATTGAAGGGTGGGCTGAATGTTCAATGTACAAAAATATAATATAAGCAAAAGGTAAACAAAACCATCGCATGCAAAAAAAACATGGAGAAAAAATGAATGACAAGGCAAAATGTGATTATTGTTCAAAAATCCGATGATGATGTCATGAAAGATCCTCTAGATGATGATCTAGACAAAGCTGACTGATGTGTTAAAAGCTCGTATACAAGGAGACTGAGAACAAGCTGGTTTTGCAGCTCAGGCTGACCATTGGCATAATTGCCACTACTGCTAGCGCCACCACTACCCATGCTTGCAGTCGAGCTCCCAAACCCGCTGTCGTAGTTGTTGCTGTCGTCAAAGTACATGTCGTTTGTGAAAATGCTCATAGAGTCAGTGTCACCAAGATTGTTCAAAGCATCGTTCAGCTGACTCAGACTGAGTGTGCTCATAGATGCTACAGACCAGGCCTCCGAAGACGGATAAGACGGTGGAGGCGGCTCATATATTGGTGGTGGCGTGTTGGGCAAGCTGGGCGAAAGAATGGTTGGATAGACCAAGATATCCAAAAGTTCCATCAGCGAGGTCGACAATGGTGGCTCAAGCCGTATTTGCAAAAAAGCATCGTGTGTAGCATCAGCTGCGGAGCTCGATTGCACTGTGGTTGCTGAACAGCTGGCCTGCTGCATGAATTGCTTCCCGCTGTTCATTGTTTGTCTGTAATTGCTGGGCTGCTGCTATTATGCTGCTCGGCCCCCTCTATATTTCTGTGGGATTTACAAAGTCCTTTTGCCTTGTTTAAATGATGAACTGAAGGCCCGATGGTATTGCCGTTCCCTTTTGTCTCTGGCTAATTTTTGCTGTTTTTTTTTCGAGTATCAAAGAAACAACCGTATAGCAGCAGCAGCAGCAGCTAAAGATGGCGAGCGGAATATTGAAAACAGAAACTGAGACTGTGATATTGCGTATTTGCCTAGTCTTTATGATAATCTGAGAGAGTATTTCTGTGCTGTAGTAGGCAAGTGCCGTGTTGACATTAAGCGGTCAGTATTTTCAAAAAAAATATTATTTTGAGCAAGAGAAAAAAGAGACAAAAAAGATTGCTGATGTAGATGAATGACTTTTAGCGTTAATGACAATAAGAAGCAGTGAGGCACTCAGAGTCGTTAAAAATGCTCTTTTAAATACATGAAGAAAAAGAAAAAATAGAACAAAATAAAGTAGATATAAGAATAAATAATAAAAAGGGTTGACAAGAAGGAAAAAAAAAAGAAAAAAAGCAAGCTAGAGCGGGATTAGTCTTTTTTTCATATCCTGGCAAACTGCAAGGAAAAAGCAAACATTACAGACAAAAAATATAATCGATTATTTTGCATCGCTTCATTTTGTATACACAGATACAGTGCTTCATTTTGCAAGCACGATTGCGGCTTGTGACGAAAATAGCTAGACTGAGAATAAGAGACATTCCTCACACTGGCACACCACTACCTTTTTCTCCCCTTTTCTTTTGCTTTGCTTCAATGGTTAGCTTTTGTCTGGTAAGCAACAAAGAGTACCTTGTTTTTCTTCGCTTAAAAGCAGTTGTTTTTCTCTGTCCAGAGCTTTTTGGTTGATGCACAATGCTGCTCTGTGTTTTTTTTTTGGCAAGAAAAAAGCATATATGAATCTCATATCTTCCCCTCCTCCCTGTTTCTTTCTTTGATCTGCGTGGAGGCAGTGCCTCAAATGCCAAAATAAAGGACATTGCAGTTCCAGACGTAATAAAAAAGGCTGTGGAGTGGAATGGCCGTGTGATCGCCATCAACTTGGTAAATGCAAATTTTAAAATCCAGACTCTGGTTTTTTTTTGAAAGGCTGCAGAAATTTATTTCTAAATTTACTTGCATGTCAAATCCTAATGTCTGGACCGATGCGACTTGCAAATACAAATTTAGCATTTTTAGCAAATATTTAGTGAAAAATGATATACTTTTTTAATAGTAAAATAATTATTTATTTGATTTTCTTTACATGTACGCTTGGACATTTGTAAAGTGTGTCTGAAAAATACTCAGTCCCAAGTCACACGGCATAATCACGAGCGAAAAAAACAAAAGAAAAAATGAGATGTGACATTTATGGCCTTTCTTTTACATTATACACAGACATATATGCATGCGTTCGCGTGTGTGCATGTGCATGACTTGGCGCATCGTGCACTAATTGCAATATCATATAATGAGTATGAGTATGCGCACTTTCGAGCGCTAATGCATATCGTACCGATGTATTCAACTCTAAACCCTCCCCCCTCGAAAAATATATCGATTAAACAGCAGAAAATGAGGGCAGAAAGGGAGAGATACAGATACAAAAAACACAGCTCAAAAGGGATTTTATTTGCTCAATTTTGTAAAAAAAAAAAAAAGAGGGAAAGAAGATAAGAGATATAAGCATAAACAGATATAGGTTTGCAGAGTTGAAGAAAATTCGAATACAATAATTCAGAAAACGCATGTTTAAATACGCGTGTAACAGAATCAAGGGGATAGTCGCACAGATAATTTTTTCAGCAAAATTTGAGAACGAATATCAGAAAAACACTAGTTTGCTAAAAAAAGTATTTTATTTTTGCTAATAACAAATAAAAAAAATGTAAATTAAAAAAGTGTGCAGATGTTGCCAGCAACAATTGTCGCAATAAAAATTAAGGAATTTCATAATAAATAATGAAAAAAGCAATTAAATGAACCAGAAATCAATTATCACAGTAGAATCAAAATCTTATTGGAAATAATCATTTATTCAAATAAAAGTTGGCGCAGATAACAAACCAAGCAGACAAGCCAAAGTATAGTGCAATCTACAATCGGTTGTTTGAGCAGCACAAAGTGAGGGATCAAAGGGCGCAAAGCTGAATATTATATGTAAACAAAAAAGACCTGGCGCAGTGACATCCCCTTTTCCCTAGCTTCAAAGCAAGAAAAACAATCGTACAACCAAATGCAAATAATTTTTAAAGTATAAAACATTTAAAAAACATAGCATTGCTAGTTGTAGATGTCATCACTATCTGTCAATAAGAGTGACGCCACACTACGGAAATAAAGATATAGACTATATGTGACCATCCGAGCACCCTTGTATTGTATTTTTTGCTTTGCCTTGTCTTCAGCCTCAACAGTAACTACAAAATTATTTCTGTAGTGTATTAATAGTAGTAATAACAGAAAAGGAAAAAAGTTTGTAATATGATCATGACAAAATAAGAAGATAAAGAAACTAAAAAACAATGCATGTGCTCGGAACTTTGGCTGGCGAGCCACCCCCATCCCCGAAAAAGGAAAGAAGCATGTACATCTAAATGTTACGACTAGTTGCAGAATGTGTTGTTTAGACGCGTGGTTGGCAAGGCTCTTTGTATGAATAAAAGAATAATAAGGAGAGATAAAGATTGTGAGGCGTATACGTACATGGGATAATGAATTTCGGGATCATGCATATGCGCCGGTTCCTAATTAGTATGTAACAAACAAAAAGTAAACAAACAAACAAAATGAAAAAAGTAACCGAAAAAGTATATATCGGTAGATGCAATACTGTTTTGAATCAATTTTGCTGCGTTGATTCGCGTGTAGGTTAGTAAAAAGACAATTCAATGTCCCAATCTGACTTGGACAGCATTGCATGTGTTTTACTAATTCGTTTTTTGTAAAGATCAAAACAAAAGCAAAAGTGCATGCTGTCCGACATACAGAAAAAAAAAAGAGAGAGAATAAGCCCAACCAAGCACTCGATCTGGCATACAATTAGGCATCTGTCAGCCGGGCTTTATATTCTTATGTTTTTGTCTATTTAAAAGATGATTCGCCAAAAAAAAAGAAAAACCTGCAAGATGTATGGAAACCACATGGCTGGCTTGTTAGACAGTCTTTTGTTCAATCAACTCGGCCACCACATCGCGGACATACATACATACATACATACATACATACATA